>JAEACV010000877.1:0-40896 GCA_016432835.1 Brassica nigra
ACCAGAATTTAAATTTGAAAATTTCCAAACCGGGTTAACCCTCAAAATATTGAGTTTTCTGTAAATGCTCTATATACAGAAGTTTATGCTCTTTCATTTTTAAAAATCAAAACACAATCTACATTTAAATTAATTATTCTAAACTCTTTTCATGGTATATGAATCATTCTAATTTTTACATTTAGTTTAGTAAAATTTCATATCTAGATTAGTGGAAGTGCAATTACAAAATATTCATTTTCTATATATGAGTAACAAAGGTTCTAAACCTCTTGATCATATTACACCAGTTCTATGAAACTATATATTAAACCAGAATTTAAATTTTGAAAAATTTCCAAATCCTGGGTTAACCCTTCTAAAATATTGAGTTTTTCAGAATGCTTTATATAACTAAGTTATGCTCTTTCATTTTTAAAATCAAACACAATCTACATTTAAATTAATGTATTCTAAACTTTTCATGGTATATAGAATCATTCAATTTTAACATTTAGTTTAGTAAATTTCATATACCTAGATTAGTGGAATTAAAATTACAAAATCTTCATTTTCATAGAAACTGAGGCAACCAAGGTTCTAAACTCTTGACCATCTTATGTCAATTCTGAACTATACATTAAAACCAGATTTTTAAAATTTTGAAAATTTCAAAATCCGTAATAACCCCTTCAAAATATTGAGTTTTGAAATGCTCTATATACTGAAGTTTATGCTCTTCATTTAAAAATCAAACACAATCTACATTTAAATTAATGTATTCTAAACTCTTTTCATGGTATATTGGAATCATTCTAATTTTTAACATTTAGTTTAGTAAAATTTCATATAGCTCAGACAGTGGAAGTAAAATATAAAATCTTCATCTAGAGAAACGAACGAAGGTTCTAAACCTCTTGACCATCATCTTATGTTCTCTATGAAACTATATTAAAACCAGAATTTTAAAATTTGAAAATTTCCAAAACCTGGTTAACCCTTCTAAAATATCGGAGTTTTTCCAGAATGCTCTATATCTGAAGTTTATGCTTTTCATTTTTAAAATCAAAACACAATCTACATTTAAATTAATGTATTCTAAACTCTTTTCATGGTATATAGGAATCATTCTAATTTTTAACATTTAGTTTAGTAAATTTCATATTCTATTAGACATGGAATTAAAATTATAAAATATTCATTTTCTATAGAACGAGGCAACCAAGGTTCTAAACCTCTTACCATCATCTATGTTAGTTCTCTGAAACTATACATTAAAACCAGATTTTAAAATTTTGAAAATTTTCCAAAACTGGGTTAACCCTTCTAAAATATTGAGTTTTTCAGAAATGCTCTATATATGAAGTTTATGCTCTTCATTTTTAAAAATAAACACAATCTACATTTAAATTAATGTATTTAAACTCTTTTCATGGTATATTGAACCACAATTTTTAACATTTAGTTTAGTAAAATTTCATACCATCGCTAGATTAGTAATTAAAATTATAAAATCTTCATTTTCATAGACACTGAGGCAACCAAGGTTCTAAACCTCGATCATATTACACCAGTTCTATGAAACTATATATTAAAACCAGATTTTAAATTTTGAAACTTCAAAATCCGGTTAACCCCTTCTAAAAATATTGAGTTTTTCAGAAATGCTCTATATACCAAGTTTATGCTTTCATTTTTAAAATCACAATCTACATTTAAATTAATGTATTCTAAACTCTTTTTCATGGTATATAGGAATCATTCTAATTTTTTAACATTTAGTTTAGTAATTTCATATACTGCCTAGATTAGTGGAATTAAAATTATAAAATCTTCATTTTCTATAAACGGAGCAACCAAGGTTCTAAACCTCTTTGACCATCATCTATGTTGTCTCTATGAAACTATTAAAACCAGATTTTTAAAAATTTGAAAATTTTCCAAAATCCGTGGGTTAACCCCTTCTAAAATATTGAGTTTTTCTGTAAATGCTCTATATACTGAAGTTTATGCTCTTTCATTTAAAAATCAAAACACAATCTACATTTAAATTAATGTATTCTAAACTCTTTTTCATGGTATATTGGAATCATTCTAATTTTTTAACATTTAGTTTAGTAAAATTTCATATCGCTAGATTAGTGGAAGTGCAATTACAAATATTCATTTTCTAGAGACACGGAGGCAACAAAGGTTCTAAACCTCTTGATCATCATATTACACCAGTTCTATGAAACTATATATAAAACCAGAATTTTAAATTTTGAAAATTTCAAAACTGTGGGTTAACCCTTCTAAAATATTGAGTTTTTCAGAATGCTCTATATACTGAAGTTTATGCTCTTCATTTTTAAAAATCAAACACAATCTACATTTAAATTAATGTATTCTAAACTCTTTTCATGGTATATGGAATCATTCTAATTTTTAACATTTAGTTTAGTAAAATTTCATATAAGCTAGATTAGTGGAATTAAAATTATAAAATATTCATTTTCTATAGAAACGGAGGCAACAAAGGTTCTAAACCTCTTTGATTATCATCTTATGTTAGTTCTTATGAAACTATACATTAAAACCAGATTTTAAATTTTGAAAATTTAAACTGTGGTTAACCCTTCTAAAATATTGAGTTTTCAGAATGCTCTATATACTGAAGTTTATGCTCTTTCATTTTAAAAACAAACACAATCTACATTTAAATTAATGTATTCTAAACTCTTTTCATGGTATATTGAATCATTCTAATTTTTAACATTTAGTTTAGTAAAATTTCATATCATGCTAGATAGAAGTGCAATTACAAAATATTCATTTTGTAGACACGAGGCAACAAAGGTTCTAAACCTCGATCATATTACATCAGTCTCTATGAAACTATATTAAAACCAGAATTTAAATTTTGAAAATTTCCAAAACTGGGTTAACCCTTCTAAAATATTGAGTTTTTCAGAATGCTCTATATAAAGTTTATGCTCTTTCATTTTAAAATCAAAACACAATCTACATTTAAATTAATGTATTCTAAACTCTTTTCATGGTATATTGAATCATTCTAATTTTTAACATTTAGTTTAGTAAAATTTCATATAATGCTAGATTAAAAGTGCAATTACAAAATATTCATTTTCTAGAGACACGGAGGCAACAAAGGTTCTAAACCTCGATCATCATATTACATCAGTTCTCTATGAAACTATATATTAAACCAGATTTTAAATTTTGAAAATTTCCAAAACTGTGGGTTAACCCTTCTAAAATATTGAGCTTTTGTAAATGCTCTATATACTGAAGTTTATGCTCTTCATTTTAAAAATCAAAACACAATCCATTTAAATTAATGTATTCTAAACTTTTCATGGTATATTGAATCATTTAATTTTAACATTTAGTTTAGTAAAATTTCATAACGCTAGATTAGAAGTAATTACAAAATATTCTATTTGAGACACGGAGGCAACAAAGGTTCTAAACCTTTGATCATCATATTACATCAGTTTCTATGAAACTATATATTAAACTAGACTTTAAATTTTGAAAATTTCCAAAACTGCGGGTTAACCTTCTAAAATATTGAGTTTTTCAGTAAATGCTCTATATACTGAAGTTTTGCTTTTCATTTTTAAAAATCAAAACACAATTACATTTAAATTAATGTATTCTAAACTCTTTTCATGGTATGAATCATTCTAATTTTTAACATTTAGTTTAGTAAAATTTCATATACTGCCTAGATATGGAATTAAAATTATAAAATCTTCATTCATAAACGGAGGCAACTAAGGTTCTAAACCTTTCTATCATCTTATGTTAGTTCTCTATGAAACTATACATTAAAACCAGATTTTTAAAATTTTGAAAATTTTCCAAAACTGTAAGTTAACCTTCTAAAATATTGAGTTTTCAGAAATGCTCTATATAAAGTTTATGCTCTTTTTTAAAAATCAAAACACAATCTACATTTAAATTAATGTATTCTAAACTTTTCATGGTATATAGGATCATTCTAATTTTTATTTAGTTTAGTAAAATTTCATACTGCCTAGATAAGGGAAATTAAAATATTCATTTTCTAGAAACGAGGCAACCGTTCTAAACTCTTGACCATCATCTTATTAGTTCTTCTATGAACTATATATTAAAACCAGATTTTAAATTTTAAAATTTTCAAAACTGTGGGTTAACCCTTCTAAAATATTGAGTTTTTCAGAATGCTCTATATACTAAGTTTATGCTCTTTCATTTTAAAAATCAAACACAATCTACATTTAAATTAATGTATTCTAAACTTTTCATGGTATAGGAATCATTCTAATTTTTAACATTTAGTTTAGTAAAATTTCATACGCTAGATTAGGAAGTAAAATTATAAAATATTCATTTTCTATAGAAACGGAGGCAACAAAGGTTCTAAACCTTTGATCATCATATTGTTAGTTCTATGAACTATATATTAAAACCAGAATTTTAAATTTGAAAATTTCAAAACCGCGGGTTAACCCCTTCTAAAATATTGAGTTTTCAGTAAATGCTCTATATAACGAGTTTATGCTCTTCATTTTAAAAATCAAAACACAATCTACATTAAATTAATGTATTCTAAACTCTTTTCATGGTATATTGGAATCATTCTAATTTTAACATTTAGTTTAGTAAAATTTCATATAACGCTGAAAGGAAGTAATTACAAAATATTCATTTTCAGAGACATGAGGCAACAAAGGTTCTAACCTCTTGATCATCATATTACACCAGTTCTCTATGAAACTATATTAAACCAATTTAAATTTTTGAAAATTTCCAAACTGCGGGTTAACCCTTCTAAAATATTGAGTTTTTCAGAATGCTCTATATCAAGTTTATGCTCTTTCATTTTAAAAATCAAAACACAATCTACATTTAAATTAATGTTCTAAACTCTTTTCATGGTATATGAATCATTCTAATTTTAACATTTAGTTTAGTAAAATTTCATATACCTCAGATTAGTGGAATTAAAATTAAAATCTTCATTTTCTAGAAACGAGGCAACCAAGGTTCTAAACCTCATCATCATATGTTAGTTTCTCATGAACTATATATTAAAACCAGATTTTAAAATTTGAAAATTTTCCAAAACTCAGGTTAACCTTCTAAAATATTGAGTTTTCAGAAATGCTCTATATACTAAGTTTATGCTCTTCATTTTTAAAAATCAAACACAATCTACATTTAAATGTATTTAAACTCTTTTCATGGTATAGGAATCATTTAATTTTTACCATTAGTAAAATTTCATATAATCAGATTATGGAATTAAAATATAAAATCTTCATTTTATAGAAACGGAGGCAACCAAGGTTCTAAACCTCGACCATCATCTTATGTTAGTTCTCTATGAAACTATATTAAAACCAGATTTTTAAAATTTTGAAATTTTCCAAAATCCGTGGGTTAACCCTTCTAAAATATTGAGTCAGAATGCTCTATATACTGAAGTTTATGCTCTTTCATTTTTAAAAATCAAACACAATCTACATTTAATTAATGTATTCTAAACTCTTTCATGGTATATAGAATCATTCTAATTTTTAACATTTAGTTTAGTAAAATTTCATATACCGCCTTATTAAGGAATTAAAATTATAAAATCTTCATTTATAAACGAGGCAACCAAGGTTCTAAACCTTTGACCATCATCTTATGTTAGTTCTCTATGAAACTATACATTAAACCAGATTTTAAAATTTTGAAATTTTTCAAAACTGTTAACCCTTCTAAAAATATTGAGTTTTTCTGAATGCTCTATATACTAAGTTTATGCTCTTTCATTTTAAAAATCAAACACAATCTACATTTAAATTAATGTATTTAAACTCTTTTCATGGTATATTGAATCATTCTAATTTTAACATTTAGTTTAGTAAAATTTCATATACTGCCAGATAAGGAATTAAAATTATAAAATCTTCATTTTCTAGAAACGGAGGCAACCAAGGTTCTAAACCTCTTGACCATCATCTTATGTTAGTTCTCTATGAAACTATATATTAAAACCAGATTTTAAAATTTTGAAAATTTTCCAAACTGTGGGTTAACCCTTCTAAAATATTGAGTTTTCAGAATGCTCTATATACTGAAGTTTATGCTCTTTCATTTTAAAATCAAAACACACCTACATTTAAATTAATGTATTCTAAACTCTTTCATGGTATATTGGAATCATTCTAATTTTTAACATTTAGTTTAGTAAAATTCATATAAGATTAGTGGAAGTAAATTACAAATATTCATTTTCTAGACACGAGGCAACAGGTTCAAACCTTTGATCATCATATTACATCAGTTCTATGAAACTATATTAAAACCAGAATTTTAAATTTTGAAAATTTCCAAAATTAATTCTTCTAAAATATTGAGTTTTTCAGCTCTATATATCAGTTTATGCTCATTAAAATCAAAACACCACATTTAAATTAATGTAGAAACAACTTTTTCATATTGAATCAATTCATCTTAACATTTATTTAGTAAAATTATCGCTAGATTAGTAGATTAATTAGAATTGAGGTAAAGCCTTAACTGATCATACATTACATCAGTTCTCTATGAAATATATTAAACCAGAATTTTATTTTGAATTTCCAAATCCAAGGTTCTCAATATTGAGTTTTTCAGAATGCTCTATATAATCAAGTTTATGTCTTTCATTTTTAAAATCAAACACACATTTAATTAATAAACTCTTTCATGCATTTTGAATATTCTGTTTTTAACATTTATTAGTAAAATATAACGCCTGCATTAGTATGCATTAAAATTCATTTTCTAGAAACGAGGCAACAAGCCTTAAACTCTTGATCATCATGTTAGTTTCTATGAAATACAAACCAGAATTTTAAATTTTGAAAATTTCCATTAACCCTTCTAAAATATTGAGTTTTCAGAAATGCCTATATAATCGATTTTCATTTTAAAAATCAAACACAACTAAATTTAATTAATGTATTCTAACCTTTTTCATATGAATATTCTAATTTAACATTTAGTTTAGTAAAATTTCATATAACGCTAAATAGGAGTAAAATTAAAATTTTCTATAGAACGATAAACCGCCTTAAATGATCATCATTCATGTTAGTTCTCTATGAAACTATACATTAAAACAGATTTTAAAATTTGAAATTTCAAATCCGTGGTTAACCCTTCTAAATATTGAGTTTTGAAATGCTTATACTAAGTTTATGCTCTTCATTTTAAAAATCAAAACACACTAAATTAAATTCAAATTTCTTTCATGGTATATTGAATCATCTTTTTTAACATTTAGTTTAGAAAATTTCATAATGCTAGATTAAAATTTAAAAAATCATTTTCTATAACGAGGCAACAAGGTTCTAAACCTTGATCATAGTTCTTCATGAAACTATATTAAACCAGATTTTAATTTTGAAAATTCCAAAACTGGTTAACCCTTCTAAAAATAGTTTTTCAGAAATGCTCTATATTTTTATGCTCTTTCATTTTAAAATCAAAACACAATCTACATTTAAATTATGTATTCTAAACTTTCATGGTATATTGAATCATTCTAATTTTAACATTTAGTTTAGTAATCATATAATGCTAGATTAGTGGAATACAAATATTCATTTTCGAGACGAGGCAACTAAGAAACCTAAACTTTGATCATCATTAAATTCTCATGAAACTATATATTAAAACCATTTTAAATTTTGAAAATTAAATAACCCCTCTAAAATATTGAGTTTTTCAAATGCCTATATACAAGTTTATGCCTTCATTTAAAATCAAAACAATCTACATTTAAATTAATGTATTCTAAATCTTTTCATGGTGAATCATTCTAATTTTTAATTTAAAATTTCATATATCGCTTAGATATGGAATTAAAATTATAATCTTCATTTTCATAAGAGGCAACAAAGGTTCTAAACTTGATCATCATATTATCAGTTCTTATGAAACTATATTAAAACCAGATTTTATTTGAAAATTTCCAAATCGGGGTTAACCCTTCTAAAATATTGAGTTTTTCAGAATGCTTCATATACTAAAGTTTATGCTCATTTTTAAAAATCAAAACATTCACATTTAAATGTAATATTCTAAACTCTTTCATGGTATATAGAATCATTCTAATTTTTAACATTTAGTTTTAAAATTTCATATACGCCTAGATTAGTGGAATAAAATTATAAATTCATTTTCTAGGAACGAGAAACCAAGGTTCTAAACTCTTCTTCATCATCTATGTTAGTTTCATGAAACAAACAGATTTTAAATTTTGAAATTTTCCAAAACCGTTAACTCTAAAATATTGAGTTTTCAGAATGCTCTATATACCAAGTTTATGCTCTTTCATTTTTAAAAAAAACACCATTTAAATTAATGTATTCTAAACTTTTCATATAGAATCATTCTAATTTTTAACATTTAGTTTAGTAAAATATAACGCTTAGATATGGGAATGCGTATTATAAAATTCATTTTCTATAAACGAGACCAGGTTCTAAACTCTTCATCATCTTATGTACAGTTCATGAACTATACATTAAAACCAGATTTTATTTGAAAATTTTCAAAATCCGCAACTCTTCTTCTATGAGTTTTTCAAATGCCTATATACAAGTTTATGCCTTTCATTTTTAAAAATCAAACACATCTACATTTAAATTAATGTATTTAAACTTTTCATGGTATAGGAATCATTCTATTTTTAACATTTAGTTTTAATATATCTAGATTATAGAATTATAAATATCTTCATTTTCAGAATAGAGGCAACAAGCGTTTCAATCATCTATGTCAGCTTCATGAAACTATATTAAAACCAGATTTTAAATTTTGAAAATTTCAAAACTGCGGGTTAACCCTTCTAAAATATTGAGTTTTTAATGCTTATATACTAAAGTTTATGCTTCATTTAAAATAAACACACACCACATTTAAATTAATGTATTCTAAACTCTTTTCATCATATAGAATCATTCTAATTTTTAACATTTAGTTTAGTATTTCATACGCCAGATTAGTGAATTAAAATTATAAAATCTTCTATAGAACGAGGCAACCAAGGTTCTAAACCTTTCACCATCATCTTATGTTATCTTCTATGAAACTATACATTAAAACCAGATTTTAAATTTGAAAATTTTCAAAACTGTTAACCCCTTCTAAAATATTGAGTTTTCAATGCTCTATATACTAAATATGCTCTTCATTTAAAATCAAAACACAATCTACATTTAAATTAATGTATTCTAAACTTTTCATGGTATATTGAATCATTCTAATTTAACATTTAGTTTAGTAAAATTTCATATATCGCCTAGATATGGAATTAAAATTAAAATCTTCATTTTCATGTAAACGGGCAACAAGGTTCTAAATTCTTGACCATCATCTTATACAGTTCTCTATGAAACATACATTAAAACCAGATTTTATTTTGAAAATTTTCCAAAATCAGTTAACCCCTTCTAAAATATTGAGTTTCAGAACTATATAAAGTTTATGCTCTTCATTTTGAATCAAACACAATCTACATTTAATTAATTTCTAAACTCTTTCATGGTATATTGAATCATTTAACTTTAACATTTAGTTTAGTAAATTTCATACTGCCAGATTAGTGAATGCAATTAAAATATTCATTTTCATAGACACGGAAGCAACAAGAGTTCTAACCTCTTGATCATCATTATATTAGTTCTCATGAAACTATATATTAAACCAGATTTTAAATTTTGATTTTCAAAACTGCAATAATTCCCTCTAATATTGTTTCAGAATGCTCTATATACTGAAGTTTATGCCTTCATTTTTAAAATCAAACACAATCTACATTTATTAATGTATTCTAAACTTTTCATGGTATTCTACTCATTTAGTTTAGTAAAATTTCATTTCGACAGTGAATTAAAATTATAAATCTTCATCTATGAAAACAGCAGGTTCTAAACTCTTGATCATCATTTATGTTAGTTCTCATGAAACTATACATTAAAACCAGAATTTTAAATTTTGAAAATTTTCAAAACTGGGTTAACCCTCTAAATATTGAGTTTTTCAGAATGCTCTATATACCGAGTTTATCATTTTAAAACAAACACCACATTTAAATTAATGTATTCTAAACTTTCATGGTATAGAATCATTCTAATTTTTAACATTTAGTTTAGTAAAATTTATAACGCTTGATTGGAATTAAACATAAAATCATTTTCTATAAATAGGCAATCAGGTTCTAAACTTTTGACATCATCAATATGAAACTATATTAAAACCAGATTTTTAAATTTGAAATTTTCAAAATCCGGGTTAACCCTAAAATATTGAGTTTTTGTAAAATATATATCTAAAGTTTATGCTCTTCATTTTAAAATCAAAACATACCTACATTTGTATAATCTATTTTCATGGTATATATCACTTTTTAACATTTATTAGTAAAATTTATACACGATTAGTAATTATAAAATCATTTTCAGACGAGGCAACAAAGGTTCTAAATTCTTCATCATCATATTACATCAGTTTCATGAAACTATATTAAAACCAGATTTTAAATTTTGAAATTTTCAAAACTGGTTAACTTTCTAAAATATTGAGTTTTCAGAATGCTTATACTAAAGTTTATGCTTCATTTTAAAATCAAAACACAATCTACATTTAATTAATGTATTCTAAACTTTTCATGGTATAGAATCATTCTAATTTTTAACATTTAGTTTAGTAAAATTATATACTGCCAGATTAGTGAATTAAAATTATAAATCATTTTCTATAAACGAGGCAACCAGGTTCTAAACCTCTTCACCATCATTTATAGTTCTATGAAACTATATTAAACCAGATTTTAAATTTTGAAATTTTTCAAAACGTAATACCCTTCTAAATATTGAGTTTTCTAAATGCCTATATAATTATGCTCTTTCATTTTAAAAATCAAACACAATTACATTTAATAATGTATTTCAAACCATATAGAATCATTCATTTTTAACATTTAGTTTAGTAAAATTTCATAACGCTAGATTAGTGGAATTAAATTATAAAATTCATTTATATAGAACGAGCAACCAAGGTTCTAAACCTTGATCATCTTATTAGTTCTCATGAAACTACATAAAACCAGATTTTTAAAATTTTAAAATTTTAAAACCGTAAACCCTCTAAATTGAGTTTTTCAGAATGCTCTATATACTAAGTTTATGCTCTTCATTTTTAAATCAAAACACAATCTACATTTAATTAATGTATTCTAAACTCTTTTCATATAGAATATTCTATTTTAACATTTAGTTTAGTAAAATTCATATATGCCAGATTATGGAATTAAATATAAATTATTTTCATAAACGAGGCAACAAAGGTTCTAAACTTTGATCATATTACATCAGCTTCATGAAACTATATATTAAAACCAGATTTTTTTGAATTTTCCAAAACTGTTTGTTCTTCTAAAATATTGAGTTTTTGTAAATGCTCTATATACTAAAGTTATGCTCTTTCATTTTAAAAATCAAAACATTATACATTTAAATTAATATTCTAAACTCTTTTCATGGTATAGAATCATTCTAATTTTTAACATTTAGTTTAGTAAAATTTCATAACGCTCAGACAAGGAATTAAAATTATAAAATCTTCATTTATAGAAACGCAAACAGGTTCTAACCCTTGATCATCATCTATGTTGTCTTCATGAAACTATACATTAAAACCAGATTTTAAATTTTGAAAATTTTCAAAACTGTTAACCTTCAATATTATTCAGAATGCTCTATATACTAAAGTTTATGCTCTTCATTTTTAAAAATCAAAACAATATACATTTAATTAATGTATTTAAACTCTTTTCATGGTATAGAATCATTCTAATTTTTAACATTTAGTTTAGTAAAATTATATAATGCTGATTAGTGGAATTAAAATTATAAAATTCATTTAACGAGGCAACTAAGGTTCTAACTCTGATCATCTATGTTGTTTCATGAAACTATATTAAACCAGATTTTTAAATTTTGAAATTTTCCAAAACCGCGGTTTACCCCTTCTATAATATTTTCTGCAAATGCTCTATATATAAAGTTTATGTTTTTCATTTAAAATCAAAATATACATTTACATGTATTCTAACCTTTTCATGGTATAGAATCATTCTATTTTTATTTAGTTTAGTAAAATTCATATACGCCTAGATAAGGGAATTAAAATATAGTTCATTTTTATAAACGAGGCAACCAGGTTCTAAATCACATCATATGTTGTTTCATGAAACTATACATTAAAACCAGATTTTAAATTTTGAATTTTCCAAAACTGCGTTACCCCTTCTAAATATTGAGTTTTCAGAATGTTTATATATAAGTTTATGCTCATTTTAAAATCAAAACACACCTACATTTAATTAATATTTAAACTTTTTCATGGTATAGAATCATTCTATTTTAACATTTAGTTTAGTAAAATTCAATACTGCCTGATATGGAATTAAAATTATAAATCTTCATTTTCTATAGAACGAGGCAACTGTTTAAACCCTTGACCATCATTCATGTTGTTCTCATGAAACTATACATTAAAACCAGATTTTATTTTGAAAATTTTCAAAACTGTTAACCCTTCTAAATATTGAGTTTTTCAGAATGCTCTATATAAAGTTTATGCTCTTTCATTTTTAAAATCAAACACAATTATACATTTAATTAATGTATTCTAAACTCTTTTCATGGTATATTGAATCATTTAATTTTAACATTAGTTTAAATATACTGCCAGACAAGGAATTAAAATTATAATATTCATTTTCTATAGACGATAAAAGGTTCTAAACCTTCTCATCATATCAGCTCTATGAAACTATACATTAAAACCAGAATTTTAAATTTTGAAAATTTTCAAAATCTGGGTTCTCTAAAATATTGTTTTTCAGAATGCCTATACTTAAAGTTACCATTTTAAAATCAAAACACAATCTATTTAAATTAATAAACTTTTCATAGAATCATTCTAATTTTTAACATTTAGTTTAGTAAAATTATATACTTCAGATTAGTAATTAAATTATAAATCTTCATTTTCTATAAACGAGGCAACCGGTTCTACCCTGATCATCTATAAAACCATATATTAAAACCAGATTTTAAATTTTTAAATTTTCCAAAACTGTTAATTCTCTAAATATTGAGTTTTAGAAATGCTCTATACTAAATTATGCTCTTCATTTTTAAAAATCAAAACACAATTATTTATTAATGTATTCTAAACTTTTCATATATAGAATCATTCTATTTTTAACATTTAGTTTAGTAAAATCATACCGCTAGATAGAATTAAAATTATAAATTCATTTTCATAAACATAGGCAACCAAGGTTCTAAACCATCATCTATATGTTGTTCTTCATGAACTATACATTAAAACCAGATTTTTAAATTTGAAAATTTTCAAATCCGTGGTTAACCCTTCTAAAATATTGAGTTTTTCAAATGCCTAAGTTTATGCCTTCATTTTAAAAATCAAAACACATCTACATTTAAATTAATGTATTCTAAACTTTTCATGGTATAGAATCATTCTATTTTTAACATTTAGTTTAGTAAAATTTCATACCGTAGATTAGTGGAAGAAATTATAAAACTTCATTTTCTAGAAACGAGGCAACAAGGTTCTAAACCTTCTTGATCATCATATGTTAGTTCTTCATGAAACTATATATTACAGAATTTAAATTTTGAAAATTTCCAAAACTGTGGGTTAACCCTTCTAAAATATTGAGTTTTTCAGAATGCTATATAATAAAGTTTATGCCTTCATTTAAATCAAACACTCACATTTAAATTAATGTATTCTAAACTCTTTCATGGTATATAGATCATTCTAATTTTAACATTTAGTTTAGTAAAATTATACGCTTGATTAGTGGAATTAAAATTATAAATCTTCATTTTCTAAACGAGGCAACCATTCTAACCTCTTGACCATCATCTTATGTTGTTCTTCATGAAACATATACATTAAACCATTTTAAATTTTGAAAATTTTCAAAATCCGTATAACTCCTGTAATTCTTCAAATGCCTATATATCAAGTTTATGCTCTTCATTTAAAAATCAAACACATCTATATTTAAATTAATGTATTTAAACATGGTATATAGAATCATTCTATTTAACATTTAGTTTATAAATTTCATATACGCTTCAGATTAGGAATTAAATTATAAAATCTTCATTTTCTAAACGAGGTAATCATAACCTTCGATCATCATTCATGTTGTTCTTCATGAAACTACATTAAAACCAGATTTTGTTTTGAATTTTAAAACTGTTAACCCCTAAAATATTGAGTTTTCAGAATGCTTTATACTAAAGTTTATGCCTTTCATTTTTATCAAAACACAATACATTTAATTAATGTATTCAACTCATTTATATAGAATCATTCATTTTTACATTTACTAGTAATATAATGTTCAGATTGTGGAAATTATAAAATTCATAGAACGAGCAACAGGTTCTAAACCTTCGATCATCATATTAGTTCTTCATGAAACTATATTAAAACCAGATTAAATTTAAATTTTCAAAACTGGTTTAACCCTTCTAAAATATTGTTTTTCAAATGCTCTATATACAAAGTTTATGCTTCATTTAAAAATCAAAACACATTATACATTTGAATTAATGTATTCTAAACTTTCATGGTATAGAATATTAACATTTAGTTTAGTAAAATTACAGCTTCGTGACAAGGAATTAAAATTATTTCATTTTCTATAAACGAGGAACTAAGGTTCTAAACTCTTGATCATCTATGTTGTTTCATGAAACTATACATTAAAACCAGATTTTTAAATTTGAAATTTTCAAAATCCCAGCCCCTTCTAAAATATTTGTTTTTCAGAAATTATATATGAAGTTTATGCCTTCATTTTAAAAAAAACACAACACATAAATTAATGTATTCTAAACCATCATATAGAATCATTCATTTTTAACATTTAGTTTAACATACCGTCAGACAGGAATTAAAATTATAAAATTCATTTTCATAGAACGAGGCAACCAAGGTTCTAAACTTTTGACCATCATCTTATGTTGTTCTTCATGAAACTATACATTAAACCAGATTTTAAAATTTGAAATTTTCAACTGGTTTACCCCTTCTAAATATTTTTTTCAAATGCCTATATACAAGTTTATGCCTTCATTTAAAAATCAAAACACATTTAAATTAATGTATTCTAAACTCTTTTCATGGTATAGAATCATTTATTTAACATTAGTTTAGAAATTACATAATGCTCAGATTAAAATTAAAATATCATTTTCATAGAACAGGCAACTCTAAATCTTTCATCATCTTATAACACTTATGAAACTATATATTAAACCAGAATTTCAAATTGGGTTATCCTTCTAAAATATTTTCAGAATGCTCATATATACTAAAGTTTATGTTCATTTTTAAAATCAAAACACAATCTACATTTAAATTAATGTATTTAAACTTTTCATGGAATCATTCTATTTTTAACATTTAGTTTAAATTATTATAACGCTTGATTAGTGGAATTAAAATTATAAAATCTTCATTTTCTATAGAACATAGGCATCAAGGTTCTAAACCTCTTGACCATCATCTATGTTGTTCTCTATGAAACTATATATTAACCAGATTTTATTTTGATTTCCAAAACTGCGGTTAACCCTCTAAAATATTGAGTTTTTGTAAATGCTCTATATACTGAAGTTTGTTCATTTTAAAATCAAACACAATCTACATTTAAATTAATGTATTCTAAACTCTTTCATGGTATATAGAATCATTCTAATTTTTATTTATTAGTATTTAATATATCGCATTAGTGGAATAAAATTATTAAATCTTCATTTTCTTAAACGAGGAATAAAGGTTCTAAACTCTACCATCATCATATATTGTTTCATGAAACTATATATTAAACCAGATTTTAAATTTTGAAAATTTTCAAAACTGGTTAACCTCTAAATATTGAGTTTTCAGAATGTTCTATATAAAGTTTATGCTCTTTCATTTTAAAATCAAACATTACATATTTAATTAATGTACTAAACTCTTTCATGGTATATAGAATCATTCTATTTTTAACATTTAGTTTAGTAAAATTTCATATAACGCCAGATTAGGGAATTAAAATTATAAAATCTTCATTTTCATATAAACGGAGCCAAGGTTCTAACCCTTGACCATCATCTATGTTAGTTCTCTATGAAACTATACATTAAAACCAGATTTTAAAATTTTGAAATTTTTCAAAACTGTGGGTTAACCCTTCTAAAATATTGAGTCGTAAATGCTTATATACTAAAGTTTATGCTCTTCATTTTTAAAAATCAAACACATTATACATTTGAATTAATGTATTAAACTCTTTTCATGGTATAGAATCATTCTACTTTTTAACATTTAGTTTAGTATTATAACAGCTTGATTTGTAAATTATAAAATCTTCATTTTCATAGAAACGAGGCAACAAAGGTTCTAAACTTTTATCATCTTATGTTAGTTTCTATGAAACTATACATTAAAACCAGATTTTTAAATTTTTAAAATTTTCCAAACTGGGTTAACCCTTCTAAAATATTGAGTTTTCGTAAATGCTCTATATACTGAAGTTTATGCTCTTTCATTTTTAAAAATCAAACAATCTACATTTAAATTAATATTCTAAACTCTTTTCATGGAATCATTCTAATTTTTAACATTTAGTTTAGTAAAATTTCATATACCTCAGATAAGGAATTAAATTATAAAATCTTCATTTTCTATAGAAACGAGGCAACCAAGGTTCTAAACCTCTTGACCATCATCTATGTTAGTTCTCTATGAAACTATACATTAAACCAGATTTTAAATTTTGAAATTTTCCAAAATCCGTTAACCTCTAAAATATTGAGTTTTCAGAATGCCTATATACTAAAGTTTATGCTTTTCATTTAAAAATCAAAACACATCTACATTTTAAATAAATTCAAACTTTTCATGGTATATTGAATCATTCTAATTTTTAACATTTAGTTTAGTAAAATTTCATATAATGCTAGATTAATGAAATTAATTATAAAATATTCATTTTCTATAGAACGGAGGCAACAAAGGTTCTAAACCTCTTGATCATCATATTACATGTTAGTTCTCTATGAAACTATATATTAAAACCAGAATTTAAATTTTGAAATTTTCAAAACTGCGGTTAACCCTTCTAAAATAGTTTTTCAGAATGCTCTATATAATAAAGTTTATGCTTTCATTTAAAAATCAAACACATTATACATTTGAATTAATGTATTCTAAACTATTTTCATGGTATAGAATCATTCTAATTTTTAACATTTAGTTTAGTAAAATTTCATAACGCTCAGATTAGGAATTAAAATTATAAAATCTTCATTTTCTAGAAACGGCAACCAAGGTTCTAAACCTCTTGATCATCTTATGTTGTTCTCTATGAAACTATACATTAAAACCAGATTTTAAAATTTGCTTCCAAAACTGTGGGTTAACCCTTTAAAATATGAGTTTTCAGAATGCTCTATATACTAAAGTTTATGCTTTTTAAAAATCAAAACATTATTATTGAATTAATGTTAAACTCTTTCATGGTATAGAATCATTCTAATTTTTAACATTTAGTTTAGTAAAATTTATATACCTTTTATTAGTGGAATTAAAATTATAAATCTTCATTTTCTATAAACGGAGGCAACAGGTTCTAAACTTTTGATCATCTTGTTAATTTCATGAAACTATACATTAAACCAGATTTTAAATTTTGAAAATTTTCCAAAATCCGTTAACCCTTCTAAAATATTGAGTTTTCAGAATGCCTATATAAGTTTATGCCTTTCATTTTTAAAATCAAAACACAATTACATTTAAATTAATGTATTCTAAACTTTTCATGGTATATAGAATCATTCTATTTTTAACATTTAGTTTAGTAAATTTCATACTTCAGATTAGTGGAATTAAAATATAAAATCTTCATTTTCATAAACGAGGCACCAAGGTTCTAAACTCGATCATCATCTTATGTTGTCTTATGAAACTATACATTAAAACCAGATTTTAAAATTTTGAAAATTTTCCAAAATCCTGGGTTAACCCTCTAAAATATTGAGTTTTCTAAATGCTCTATATACTAAAGTTTATGCTCTTCTTTAAAAAAAAAAACACATTACATTTAAATTAATGTATTCTAAACCTTTTCATATAGAATCATTCTATTTTTAACATTTAGTTTAGTAAAATTTCATATACGCTTAGATTAGTGGAATAAAATTATAAATCTTCATTTTCTATAAACGAGGCAAACTGGTTCTAAACCTCTTGACCATCATCTTATGTTAGTTCTCTATGAAACTATACATTAAAACCAGATTTTAAATTTTGAAATTTTCCAAAATCCGTGGTTAAACCTTTAAAATATTGAGTTTTCAGAAATGCTATACTAAAGTTTATGCTCTTTCATTTTTAAAAATCAAAACACATTATACATTTGAATTAATGTATTCTAAACTCTTTTCATGGTATAGAATCATTCTAATTTTTAACATTTAGTTTAGTAAAATTATATTCCTAGATTAGTGAATTAAAATTATAAAATCTTCATTTTCAGAAAACGAGGCAACAAAGTTCTAAACCTCTTACCATCATTATGTTAGTTCTCTATGAAACTATACATTAAACCAGATTTTAAATTTGAAAATTTTCCAAAACTGTTAATTCTTCTAAAATATTGAGTTTTGAAATGCCTATACTAAAGTTTATGCTCTTTCATTAAAAATCAAAACATTATACATTGAATTAATGTATTAAAACTATTTTTCATATAGAATCATTTAATTTTAACATTTAGTTTAGTAAAATTTATAACGCTAGATTAGTGGAATTAAAATTAAAATCTTCATTTTCGAAATGAGGCAACCAGGTTCAAACCTTCTTGATCATCATCTTATGTTAGTTCTCTATGAAACTATTATTAAACCAGATTTTTAAATTTTGATTAACTGTATAACTCCTCATTGAAGCGAATGCTCTATATCAAAATATGTTTTCATTTTTAAAAATCAAAACATACATTGAATTATGTATTACAAACTTTTCTTTGAATCATGTCAATCATGTCCAAGAAACATAAACAGAACGTAATACATAAATTCAAATGTATAATGTGTTTTGATTTTTAAAAATGAAAGAGCATAAACTTTAAGATATGTAAAGATTTACCTAAAACTCAATATTTTAAAAGTGGTTAACCTACTGATTTTGGAAAATCAAAATTTTAAAATCTGGTTTTAATGTATACCATGAGAACTAACATAAGATGATGGTCAAAGAGGTTTAGAACCTTGTTGCCTGCTTATAAAATGAAGATTTTATAATTTAATTCCACTAATCTAGTAAAGATATGAAATTTTACTAAACTAAATGTTAAAATTAGAATGATTCCTATACCATGAAAAGAGTTTTTAATACATTAATAAATGTATAATGTGTTTTGATTTTTAAATGAAAGAGCATAAACTTTCAGATATGAGCATTTACCAAAAACTCAATATTTTGTATAAACTACTGATTTTGGAAAATTTTCAAAATTTAAAATCTGGTTTTAATGTATAGTTTCATGAGAACTAACATAAGATGATGGTCAAAGAGGTTTAGAACTTTGGTTTCCGCTTATAAAATGAAGATTTTATAATTTTAATTCCACTAATCTAGAAGATATGAAATTTTACTAAACTAAATGTTAAAAATTAATGATTCCTATACCATGAAAAGAGTTTATAATACATTAATTCAAATGTATAATGTGTTTTGATTTTTAAAATGAAAGAGCATAAACTTTAGATATATAGCATTTACCTAAAACTCAATATTTTAAAAGGGTTAACCCACTGATTTTGGAAAATTTTCAAAATTTTAAAATCTGGTTTTAATGTATAGTTTCATGAGAACTAACATAAGATGATGGTCAAAGAGGTTTAACTGGTTGCTCGCTTTCATAAAATGAAGATTTTATAATTTTATTCCACTAATCTAAGCAGATATGAAATTTTACTAAACTAAATGTTAAAAATTAGAATGATTCCTATACCATGAAAAGAGTTTAGAATACATTAATTTAAATGTATAATGTGTTTTTGATTTTTAAAATGAAAGAGCATAAACTTTAAGATATAGAGCATTTACCTAAAACTCAATATTTTGTAAGGGTTAACCCACGGATTTTGGAAAATTTTCAAAATTTTAAAATCGTTTTAATGTATTTCATAGAACTAACATAAGATGATGGTCAAAGAGGTTTAGAACCTTGGTTGCCTCCGCTTTAGAAAATGAAGATTTTATAATTTTAATTCCACTAATCTAAAAGATATGAAATTTTACTAAACTAAATGTTAAAAATAGAATGATTCCTATATACATGAAAAGAGTTTGAATACATTAATTTAAATGTAGATTGTGTTTGATTTTTAAAATGAAAGAGCATAAACTTCAAGATATGTAGCATTTACTTAAAACTCAATATTTTGTATAACCCACGATTTTGGAAAATTTTCAAAATTTAAAATCTGGTTTTAATGTATAGTTTCATAGAGAACTAACATAAGATGATGGTCAAAGAGGTTTAGAACCTGGTTGCCCCGTTTATGTAAAAATGAAGATTTTATAATTTTAATTCCACTAATCTAGCAAAGATATGAAATTTTACTAAACTAAATGTTAAAAATTAGAATGATTCCTATACCATGAAAAGAGTTTAGAATACATTAATTTAAATGTATAATGTGTTTTGATTTTTAAAAATGAAAGAGCATAAACTTTAGATATGAGCATTTACCTAAAACTCAATATTTTAAAAGGTTAACCCACGGATTTTGGAAAATTTCAAAATTTTAAAATCTGGTTAATGTATAGTTTCATAGAGAACTAACATAAGATGATGGTCAAAGAGGTTTAGAACCTTTGCCTCCGCTTCTATAGAAATGAAGATTTATAATTTTAATTCCACTAATCAGTAAAGATATGAAATTTTACTAAACTAAATGTTAAAAATTAGAATGATTCCTATACCATGAAAAGAGTTTAGAATACATTAATTCAAATGTATAATGTGTTTTGATTTTTAAATGAAAGAGCATAAACTTCAGATATAGAGCATTTACTTAAAACTCAATATTTTGTAAGGTTAACCTGATTTTGGAAATTTTCAAAATTTAAAATCTGGTTTTAATGTATAGTTTCATAGAGAACTCATAAGATGATGATCAAAGAGGTTTAGAACCTTGTTGCCTGCTTCTCTAGAAAATGAAGATTTTATAATTTTAATTCCACTAATCTAAGAAGATATGAAATTTTACTAAACTAAATGTTAAAAATTAGAATGATTCCTATACCATGAAAAGAGTTTTAATACATTAATTTAAATGTAGATTGTGTTTTGATTTTTAAATGAAAGAGAACTTCAGATATGTATTTACGTAAAACTCAATATTTGTAGGTTAACCCACGGATTTTGAAAATTTTCAAAATTTAAAATCTGGTTTTAATGTATAGCCATAGAGAACTAACATAAGATGATGGTCAAAGAGGTTTAACCCTTGCCTCCGCTTCTATAGAAAATGAAGATTTTATAATTTTAATTCCACTAATCTAGCAAGATATGAAATTTTACTAAACTAAATGTTAAAAATTAGAATGATTCCTATATACCATGAAAAGAGTTTATACATTAATTTAAATGTAGATTGTTTTGATTTTTAAAAATGAAAGAGCATAAACTTTATATATAGCATTTACCTAAAACTCAATATTTTAAAGGGTTAACCCACGGATTTTGGAAAATTTTCAAAATTTAAAATCTGGTTTTAATGTATAGTTTCATAGAGAACTAACATAAGATGATGGTCAAAGAGGTTTGAACCTTGTTGCCTCCGTTTAAAAATGAAGATTTTATAATTTTATTCCACTAATCTAGTAAAGATATTTTACTAAACTAAATGTTAAAAATTAGAATGATTCCTATACCATGAAAAGAGTTTAGAATACATTAATTCAAATGTATAATGTGTTTTGATTTTAAAAATGAAAGAGCATAAACTTAGATATGTAGCATTTACCTAAAACTCAATATTTTAAAAGGGTTAACCCACGATTTTGGAAAATTTTCAAAATTTAAAATCTGGTTTTAATGTATAGTTTCATAGAGAACTAACATAAGATGATGGTCAAAGAGGTTTAGAACCTGGTTGCCTCCGTTTCTATGTAAAATGATTTTATAATTTTAATTCCACTAATCTAGCATATGAAATTTTACTAAACTAAATGTTAAAAATTAGAATGATTCTATATACCATGAAAAGAGTTTAGAATACATTAATTTAAATGTATAATGTGTTTTGATTTTTAAAATGAAAGAGCATAAACTTAGATATAGCATTTACGTAAAACTCAATATTTTGTAAGGGTTAACCCACGATTTTGGAAATTTTCAAAATTTAAAATCTGGTTTTAATGTATAGTTTCATAGAGAACTAACATAAGATGATGGTCAAAGAGGTTTAACTTTGTTGCCTCCGTTTCATAAAATGAAGATTTTATAATTTTAATTCCACTAATCTAGCGATATGAAATTTTACTAAACTAAATGTTAAAAATTAGAATGATTCCTATATACCATGAAAAGAGTTTATAATACATTAATTTAAATGTAGATTGTGTTTTGATTTTTAAAATGAAAGAGCATAAACTTCAAGATATGTAGCATTTACAAAAACTCAATATTTTTAAGGGTTAACTCATGATTTTGGAAAATTTTCAAAATTTTAAAATCTGGTTTTAATGTATAGTTTCATAGAGAACTAACATAAGATGATGGTCAAAGAGGTTTAGAACCTTGTTGCCTCCGTTTCTATAAATGAAGATTTTATAATTTTATTCCACTAATCTAGCAAGATATGAAATTTTACTAAACTAAATGTTAAAAATTAATGATTCCTATATAAAAAGAGTTTAGAATACATTAATTTAAATGTAGATTGTGTTTTGATTTTTAAAAATGAAAGAGCATAAACTTCAAGATATGTAGAGCATTTACGTAAAACTCAATATTTTAAGTTAACCCACTGATTTTGGAAATTTTCAAAATTTAAAATCTGGTTTTAATGTATAGTTTATAGAGAACTAACATAAGATGATGGTCAAAGAGGTTTAACCTTGGTTGCCTGCTTATAGAAATGAAGATTTTATAATTTTAATTCCACTAATCTAGTAAAGATATGAAATTTTACTAAACTAAATGTTAAAAATTAGAATGATTCCTATACCATGAAAAGAGTTTAATACATTAATTTAAATGTATAATGTGTTTTGATTTTTAAATGAAAGAGCATAAACTTAAGATATGAGCATTTACCTAAAACTCAATATTTTAAGGGTTAACCCACGATTTTGGAAAATTTTCAAAATTTTAAAATCTGGTTTTAATGTATAGTTTATAGAACTAACATAAGATGATGGTCAAAGAGGTTTAGAACCTTGTTTCCGCTTCTATAGAAAATGAAGATTTTATAATTTTAATTCCACTAATCTAAGCAAGATATGAAATTTTACTAAACTAAATGTTAAAATTAGAATGATTCCTATACCATGAAAATTAGAATACATTAATTTAAATGTATAATGTGTTTTGATTTTTAAAAATGAAGAGCATAACTTAAGTATATATGTAGCATTTATAAAACTCAATATTTTGGGGTAAACGGATTTTGGAAAATTTTCAAAATTTAAAATCTGGTTTTAATGTATAGTTTCATAGAGAACTAACATAAGATGATGGTCAAAGAGGTTTAACCTTGTTGCCTGCTTCTAGAAAATGAAGATTTTATAATTTTAATTCCACTAATCTAAAGATATGAAATTTTACTAAACTAAATGTTAAAAATTAATGATTCCTATACCATGAAAAGAGAATACATTAATTTAAATGTATAATGTGTTTTGATTTTTAAAAATGAAAGAGCATAAACTTTATATATGTAGAGCATTTACCTAAAACTCAATATTTTGTAAGGGTTAACCCACGATTTTGGAAATTTTCAAAATTTAAAATCTGGTTTTAAATATATTTCATAGAGAACTAACATAAGATGATGTCAAAGAGGTTTAACCTTTGTTGCCCGCTTCTATAGAAATGAAGATTTTATAATTTTAATTCCACTAATCTAGCAAGATATGAAATTTTACTAAACTAAATGTTAAAAATTAGAATGATTCCTATATACCATGAAAAGAGTTTAATACATTAATTTAAATGTAGATTGTGTTTTGATTTTTAAAAATGAAAGAGCATAAACTTAAGATATGAGCATTTATTTAAAACTCAATATTTTGTGGGTTAACCTAATGATTTTGAAAATTTTCAAAAATTTAAAATCTGGTTTTAATGTATAGTTTCATAGAGAACTAACATAAGATGATGGTCAAAGAGGTTTAGAACCTTGTTGCCTCCGCTTATAGAAAATGAAGATTTTATAATTTTAATTCCACTAATCTAAAAGATATGAAATTTTACTAAACTAAATGTTAAAAATTAGAATGATTCCTATACCATGAAAAGATTTTTAATACATTAATTAAATGATGATTGATTTTTTTTTAAAATGAAAGAGCATAAACTTTAAGATATAGAGCATTTACCTAAAACTCAATATTTGTAAGGGTTAACCTACTGATTTTGGAAAATTTTCAAAATTTAAAATCTTTAATGTATAGTTTCATGAGAACTAACATAAGATGATGGTCAAAGAGGTAACCTTGGTTGCCTCCGCTTATAAAATGAAGATTTTAATTTTAATTCCACTAATCTAGCAAGATATGAAATTTTACTAAACTAAATGTTAAAAATTAGAATGATTCCTATACCATGAAAAGAGTTTAATACATTAATTTAAATGTAGATTGTGTTTTGATTTTTAAATGAAAGAGCATAAACTTCAGATATGTAGCATTTACGTAAAACTCAATATTTGTATGGGTTAACCCACGATTTTGGAAAATTTTCAAAATTTAAAATCTGTTTTAATATATATTCTATAGAGAACTAACATAAGATGATGGTCAGAGGTTTGAACCTTGTTTGCCTCCGTTCTAGAAAATGAAGATTTTATAATTTTAATTCCACTAATCAAAGATATGAAATTTTACTAAACTAAATGTTAAAAATTAGAATGATTCCTATACCATGAAAAGAGTTTAGAATACATTAATTTAAATGTAGATTGTGTTTTGATTTTTAAAAATGAAAGAGCATAAACTTCAGTATATATGTATATTTACAAAAACTCAATATTTGTAAGTAAACCACTGATTTTGAAAATTTTCAAAATTTTAAAATCTGGTTTTAATGTATAGTTTCATGAGAACTAACATAAGATGATGGTCAAAGAGGTTTAGAACCTTGGTTGCCTCCGTTTCTATAGAAAATGAAGATTTTATAATTTTAATTCCACTAATCTAGGCAAGATATGAAATTTTACTAAACTAAATGTTAAAATTAGAATGATTCCTATATACCATGAAAAGAGTTTAGAATACATTAATTTAAATGTAGATTGTGTTTTGATTTTTAAAATGAAAGAGCATAAACTTCAGTATGTAGCATTTATTTAAAAACTCAATATTTGTAAGGGGTTAACCCACGATTTTGGAAATTTTCAAAATTTAAAATCTGGTTTTAATATGTTTCTAGAGAACTAACATAAGATGATGGTCAAAGAGGTTTAGAACCTTGCCTTCGCTTCTATGTAAAATGAAGATTTTATAATTTTAATTCCACTAATCTAAAGATATGAAATTTTACTAAACTAAATGTTAAAAATTAGAATGATTCCTATATACCATGAAAAGAGTTTAATACATTAATTTAAATGTAGATTGTGTTTTGATTTTTAAAATGAAAGAGCATAAACTTTAGATATGAGCATTTACAAAACTAAAACTCAATATAAAGGGTTAACCTACGATTTGGAAAATTTTCAAAATTTAAAATCTGGTTTTAATATATACTATAGAGAACTAACATAAGATGATGGTCAAGAGGTTTAGAACCTTTGTTGCCTCCGCTTCTAGAAAATGAAGATTTTATAATTTAATTCCACTAATCTAAAAGATATGAAATTTTACTAAACTAAATGTTAAAAATTAGAATGATTCCTATACCATGAAAAGAGTTTAGAATACATTAATTTAAATGTAGATTGTTGATTTTTAAAAATGAAAGAGCATAAACTTCAGATATGAGCATTTACTTAAAAACTCAATATTTTGTAGGGTTAACCCACGATTTTGGAAAATTTTCAAAATTTAAAATCTGGTTTTAATGTATAGTTTCATAGAGAACTAACATAAGATGATGGTCAAAGAGGTTTAGAACCTTGGTTGCCTCGCTTCTATAGAAAATGAAGATTTTATAATTTTAATTCCACTAATCTAGTAAAGATATGAAATTTTACTAAACTAAATGTTAAAAATTAGAATTCCTATATACCATGAAAAGAAGAATACATTAATTTAAATGTAGATTGTGTTTTGATTTTTAAAAATGAAAGAGCATAAACTTCAAGATATGAGCATTTACGTAAAACTCAATATTTTAAGGGTTAACCCACGGATTTTGGAAAATTTTCAAAATTTAAAATCTGGTTTTAATGTATAGTTTCATAGAGAACTAACATAAGATGATGGTCAAAGATAGAACCTTGGTTGTCCGCTTTCTGTAAAAATGAAGATTTTTAATTTTAATTCCACTAATCAAAGATATGAAATTTTACTAAACTAAATGTTAAAAATTAATGATTCCTATACCATGAAAAGAGTTTAATACATTAATTTAAATGTATAATGTGTTTTGATTTTTAAATGAAAGAGCATAAACTTAAGATATGTATATTTATGTAAAACTCAATATTTTAGAAGGGTAAACCACGGATTTTGAAAATTTTCAAAATTTTAAAATCTGGTTTTAATGTATAGCATAGAGAACTAACATAAGATGATGGTCAAAGAGGTTTAGAACCTTGGTTGCCTCTTCTATAAAATGAAGATTTTATAATTTTAATTCCACTAATCTAGTAGTATATGAAATTTTACTAAACTAAATGTTAAAATTAGAATGATTCATATACCATGAAAAGAGTTTAGAATACATTAATTTAAATGTATAATGTGTTTTGATTTTTAAAAATGAAAGAGCATAAACTTTGATATGTAGCATTTACCTAAAACTCAATATTTTAAAGGTTAACCCACGGATTTTGGAAAATTTTCAAAATTTTAAAATCTGGTTTTAATGTATACATAGAGAACTAACATAAGATGATGGTCAAAGAGGTTTAGAACCTTGTTGCCTCCGCTTCTATAGAAAATGAAGATTTTATAATTTTAATTCCACTAATCTAGAGATATGAAATTTTACTAAACTAAATGTTAAAAATTAGAATGATTCCTATACCATGAAAAGAGTTTAGAATACATTAATTTAAATGTATAATGTGTTTTGATTTTTAAAAATGAAAGAGCATAAACTTTGATATGTAGCATTTACCTAAAACTCAATATTTTAAGTTAACCCACTGATTTTGGAAAATTTTCAAAATTTTAAAATCTGGTTTTAATGTATAGTTTCATAGAGAACTAATGTAAGATGATGGTCAAAGAGGTTTAACCTTGTTGCCTCCTCTCTAAAAATGAAGATTTTATAATTTTAATTCCACTAATCTAGCAAGATATGAAATTTTACTAAACTAAATGTTAAAAATTAGAATGATTCCTATATACCATGAAAAAGAGAATACATTAATTTAAATGATTGTTTTGATTTTTAAAAATGAAAGAGCATAAATCAAGATATAGAGCATTTACGTAAAAACTCAATATTTTAAGGGTTAACTCACGATTTTGGAAAATTTTCAAATTTTAAAATCTGGTTTTAATGTATATTCATGAGAACTAACATAAGATGATGGTCAAAGAGGTTTAACCTTGTTGCCTCGCTTCTAGAAAATGAAGATTTTATAATTTAATTCCACTAATCTAAAGATATGAAATTTTACTAAACTAAATGTTAAAAATTAGAATGATTCCATATACCATGAAAAGAGTTTGAATACATTAATTTAAATGTAGATTGTGTTTTGATTTTTAAAATGAAAGAGCATAAACTTCAGATATGTAGCATTTATGTAAAACTCAATATTTGAAGGGTTAACCCACGATTTTGGAAAATTTTCAAAATTTAAAATCTGGTTTTAATGTATACTATAGAGAACTAACATAAGATGATGGTCAAAGGTTTTAACCTTGTTGCCTGCTTCTATAGAAAATGAAGATTTTATAATTTAATTCCACTAATCTAGCAAGATATGAAATTTTACTAAACTAAATGTTAAAAATTAGAATGATTCTATATACCATGAAAAGAGTTGTAATACATTAATTTAAATGTAGATTGTTTTTGATTTTTAAATGAGCATAAACTTCAAGATATGTAGCATTTACGTAAAACTCAATATTTGGGGTTAACCACGGATTTTGGAAATTTTCAAAATTTAAAATCTGGTTTTAATGTATAGTTTCATAGAGAACTAACATAAGATGATGGTCAAAGAGGTTTAGAACCTTGTTGCCTCCGTTTCTATAAAATGAAGATTTTATAATTTTAATTCCACTAATCTAGAAGATATGAAATTTTACTAAACTAAATGTTAAAAATTAGAATGATTCCTATATACCATGAAAAGAGTTTAGAATACATTAATTTAAATGTAGATTGTGTTTTGATTTTTAAAAATGAAAGAGCATAAACTTGATATATAGAGCATTTACAAAAACTCAATATTTTTGTGGGGTTAAACTCATGATTTTGGAAAATTTTCAAAATTTTAAAATCTGGTTTTAATGTATAGTTTCATAGAGAACTAACATAAGATGATGGTCAAAGAGGTTTAGAACCTTGTTGCCTCCGCTTCTATAGAAAATGAAGATTTTATAATTTAATTCCACTAATCTAGCAAGATATGAAATTTTACTAAACTAAATGTTAAAAATTAGAATGATTCCTATATACCATGAAAAGAGTTAGAATACATTAATTTAAATGTAGATTGTGTTTGATTTTTAAAAATGAAAGAGCATAAACTTCAGATATGAGCATTTATTAAAACTCAATATTTGTAAGTTAACCCACTGATTTTGGAAATTTTCAAAATTTAAAATTGGTTTTAATATATTTCATAGAGAACTAACATAAGATGATGGTCAAAGAGGTTTAGAACCTTGTTGCCTCCGCTTATAGAAAATGAAGATTTTATAATTTAATTCCACTAATCGCAGAGATATGAAATTTTACTAAACTAAATGTTAAAAATTAGAATGATTCCTATACCATGAAAAGAGTTTAGAATACATTAATTTAAATGTAGATTGTGTTTTGATTTTTAAAATGAAAGAGCATAAACTTTAGTATATAG
The DNA here is from genome assembly GCA_016432835.1 of Brassica nigra. Classification (NCBI taxonomy): domain Eukaryota; kingdom Viridiplantae; phylum Streptophyta; class Magnoliopsida; order Brassicales; family Brassicaceae; genus Brassica; species Brassica nigra. The sequence goes on from JAEACV010000877.1 coordinate 29,559, forward strand.
AGCATTTACGTAAAACTCAATATTTTAAGGGTTAACCCACGGATTTTGGAAATTTTCAAAATTTAAAATTCTGGTTTTAATGTATAGTTTCATAGAGAACTGATGTAAGATGATGGTCAAAGAGGTTTAACCTTGTTGCCTCCGCTTTAGAAAATGAAGATTTTATTTAATTCCACTAATCTAGCAAGATATGAAATTTTACTAAACTAAATGTTAAAAATTAGAATGATTCCATATACCATGAAAGAGTTAGAATACATTAATTTAAATGTAGATTGTGTTTTGATTTTTAAAAATGAAAGAGCATAAACTTCAGTATATGAGCATTTACGTAAAACTCAATATTTTGTATTAACCTAATGATTTTGGAAAATTTTCAAAATTTTAAAATCTTTTTAATATAGTTTCATAGAGAACTAACATAAGATGATGGTCAAAGAGGTTTAGAACCTTGGTTGCCTCCGCTTATAAAATGAAGATTTTATAATTTAATTCCACTAATCTAGCAAGATATGAAATTTTACTAAACTAAATGTTAAAAATTAGAATGATTCCAATATACCATGAAAAGAGTTTTAATACATTAATTTAAATGTATTGTGTTTTGATTTTTAAAAATGAAAGAGCATAAACTTCAGATATGAGCATTTACGTAAAACTCAATATTTGTAGGGGTTAACCCACGGATTTTGGAAAATTTTCAAAATTTAAAATCTGGTTTTAATGTATAGTTTTCAGAGAACTAACATAAGATGATGAAAAGGTTTAACCTTGTTGCTCTGCTTCTATAGAAAATGAAGATTTTATAATTAATTCCACTAATCTAGCAAGATATGAAATTTTACTAAACTAAATGTTAAAATTAGAATGATTCCTATATACCATGAAAAGAGTTTAGAATACATTAATTTAAATGTAGATGTGTTTTGATTTTTAAAATGAAAGAGCATAAACTTCAGATATGTAGCATTTAACGAAAACTCAATATTTTAAGGGGTTAACCCATGATTTTGGAAATTTTCAAAATTTAAAATTTGTTTTAATATATAGCATTCTGAGAACTGATGTAAGATGATGGTCAAAGAGGTTTAGAACCTTGTTGCCTCCGTTCTATAAAATGAAGATTTTATAATTTTAACCACTAATCTAAGAAGATATGAAATTTACTAAACTAAATGTTAAAATTAGAATGATTCCAATATACCATGAAAAGAGTTTAATACATTAATTTAAATGTATTGTGTTTTGATTTTTAAAATGAAAGAGCATAAACTTCAGATATGTATATTTACGTAAAACTCAATATTTTAGGGTTAACCCACGGATTTTGGAAAATTTTCAAAATTTAAAATCTGGTTTTAATGTATAGCCAGAGAACTAACATAAGATGATGGTCAAAGAGGTTTAGAACCTTGCCTTCGCTTCTAAAATGAAGATTTTATAATTTAATTCCACTAATCTAGTAAAGATATGAAATTTTACTAAACTAAATGTTAAAAATTAGAATGATTCCTATATACCATGAAAAGAGTTTAATACATTAATTTAAATGTAGATTGTGTTTTGATTTTTAAAATGAAAGAGCATAAAGATATGTAGCATTTACGTAAAACTCAATATTTTAAGGGTTAACCCACGGATTTTGGAAAATTTTCAAAATTTTAAAATCTGGTTTTAATGTATAGCCATGAACTAACATAAGATGATGGTCAAAGAGGTTTAGAACCTTGTTGCCTCGCTTCTATAGAAAATGAAGATTTTATAATTTTAATTCCACTAATCTAGAAGATATGAAATTTTACTAAACTAAATGTTAAAAATTAGAATGATTCCTATATACCATGAAAGAGTTTGTAATACATTAATTTAAATGTAGATGTGTTTTGATTTTTAAAAATGAAAGAGCATAAACTTCAGTATATGAGCATTTACGTAAAACTCAATATTTTGTAAGGTTAACCCACGATTTTGGAAATTTTCAAAATTTAAAATCTGGTTTTAATATATTTCATAGAGAACTAACATAAGATGATGGTCAAAGAGGTTTAACCTGTTGCCTCCGTTTATAGAAAATGAAGATTTTATAATTTTAATTCCACTAATCTAAAGATATGAAATTTTACTAAACTAAATGTTAAAAATTAATGATTCCTATACCCATGAAAAGAGTTTGAATACATTAATTTAAATGATGTGTTTTGATTTTTAAAATGAAAGAGCATAAACTTCAAGATATGTAGCATTTACGTAAAACTCAATATTTTGTAAAGTTAACCCACTGATTTTGGAAATTTTCAAAATTTAAAATTCTGGTTTTAATATATAGTCATAGAGAACTGATGTAATATGATGATCAAAGAGGTTTAGAACCTTGTTCTCCGTTCTAAAATGAATATTTTGTAATTTAACTTCCACTAATCTAGAAGATATGAAATTTTACTAAACTAAATAAAAATTAGAATGATTCCAATATACCATGAAAAGAGTTTAGAATACATTAATTTAAATGTAGATTGTGTTTTGATTTTTAAATGAAAGAGCATAAACTTCAAGATATGTGAGCATTTACGTAAAAACTCAATATTTTAAGGTTAACTCACTGATTTTGGAAATTTTCAAAATTTAAAATCTGTTTTAATGATATAGTTTCATAGAGAACTAAGATATGATGATCAAAGAGGTTTAGAACCTGTTGCTCCGTGTCTCTGTAAAATGAAGATTTTATAATTTAATTCCACTAATCTAGAAGATATGAAATTTTACTAAACTAAATGTTAAAAATTTAATGATTCCAATATACCATGAAAAGAGTTTAATACATTAATTTAAATGTAGATGTGTTTTGATTTTTAAATGAAAGAGCATAAACTTCAGTATATAGAGCATTTACGTAAAACTCAATATTTTAAGGTTAACCCACGGATTTTGGAAAATTTTCAAATTTTAAAATCTGTTTTAATAGTTTCATAGAGAACTAACATAAGATGATGGTCAAAGAGGTTTGAACCTGTTGCCTCCGTTTATAGAAAATGAAGATTTTATAATTTTAATTCCACTAATCTGCAAGATATGAAATTTTACTAAACTAAATGTTAAAAATTAGAATGATTCCTATATACCATGAAAAGAGTTTAGAATACATTAATTTAAATGTAGATGTGTTTTGATTTTTAAAAATGAAAGAGCATAAACTTCAAAAGATGTAGCATTTACAGTAAAACTCAATATTTTAAGGGTTAACCCACGATTTTGGAAATTTTCAAAATTTAAAATTTTTTAATGTATAGTTTCATAGAACTGACATAAGATGATGATCAAAGATTTAGAACCTTGTTGCCTCCGTTCTCTAGAAAATGAAGATTTTATAATTTTAATTCCACTAATCTAGAAGATATGAAATTTTACTAAACTAAATGTTAAAATTAATGATTCAATATACCATGAAAAGAGTTTAATACATTAATTTAAATGTAGATTGTGTTTTGATTTTTAAAATGAAAGAGCATAAACTTCAAAGAGCATATATTAAAACTCAATATTTTGTAAGGTTAACCCACGATTTTGGAAAATTTTCAAAATTAAAATCTGGTTTTAATGTATAGTTTCATGAGAACTAAGATGATGATGATCAAAGAGGTTTAACCTTGTTGCTCTGTTCTAGAAAATGAAGATTTTATAATTTTAATTCCACTAATCTAGCAAGATATGAAATTTTACTAAACTTGTTAAAAATTAAATGATTCCATATACCATGAAAAAGAGAATACATTAATTTAAATGTAGATTGTGTTTTGATTTTTAAATGAAAGAGCATAAACTTCGATATGTAGCATTTACAAAACTCAATATTTGTAAGGGTTAACCTAATGATTTTGGAAATTTTTAAAATTTAAAATTTGGTTTTAATATATAGCCATAGAACTGGTGTAATATGATGATCAAAGAGGTTTGAACCTTGTTGCCTCGGTTCTAAAATGAATATTTTGTAATTGCACTTCCACTAATCTAAAAGATATGAAATTTTACTAAACTAAATGTTAAAAATTAATGATTCAATATACCATGAAAAGAGTTTATACATAATTTAAATGTAGATTGTGTTTTGATTTTTAAATGAAAGAGCATAAACTTCAGATATGAGCATTTACGTAAAACTCAATATTTTAAGGGTTAACCCACGGATTTTGAAAATTTTCAAAATTTTAAAATCTGGTTTAATGTATAGTTTCAGAGAACTAACATAAGATGATGGTCAAAGAGGTTTAAATTGTTGCCTCCTTTATAGAAAATGAAGATTTTATAATTTTAATTCCACTAATCTAGGCAAGATATGAAATTTTAACTAAATGTTAAAAATTAGAATGATTCCTATATACCATGAAAAGAGTTTAATACATTAATTAAATGTAGATTGTGTTTTGATTTTTAAAAATGAAAGAGCATAAACTTTATATATAGCATTTACAGAAAACTCAATATTTTTAAGGGTTAACCCACTGATTTTGGAAAATTTTCAAAATTTAAAATTGGTTTTAATGTATAGCCAGAGAACTAACATAAGATGATGATCAAAGAGGTTTGAACCTTGTTGTCCGCTTATAGAAAATGAAGATTTTATAATTTTAATTCCACTAATCTAGCAGATATGAAATTTTACTAAACTAAATGTTAAAAATTAGAATGATTCCATACCATGAAAGAGTTTAGAATACATTAATTTAAATGTAGATTGTGTTTTGATTTTTAAAAATGAAAGAGCATAAACTTGATATGTAGCATTTACGTAAAACTCAATATTTTAAGGGTTAACCCACTGATTTTGGAAAATTTTCAAAATTTTAAAATCTGGTTTTAATGTATATCATAGAGAACTAACATAAGATGATGGTCAAAGAGGTTTAACCTTTGTTGCTCTGCTTATAGAAAATGAAGATTTTATAATTTTAATTCCACTAATCTAGCAAGATATGAAATTTTACTAAACTAAATGTTAAAAATTAGAATGATTCCTATACCATGAAAAGAGTTTAATACATTATTTAAATGTAGATTGTGTTTTGATTTTTAAAAATGAAAGAGCATAAACTTCAAGATATGTAGCATTTACATAAAACTCAATATTTGTAAGTTAACCCACGATTTTGGAAAATTTTCAAAATTTTAAAATCTGTTTTAATGTATAGTTCATAGAGAACTAACATAAGATGATGGTCAAAGAGGTTTAACCTTGTTGCCTCCGCTTCTATGTAAAATGAAGATTTTATAATTTTAATTCCACTCTAAGAAGATATGAAATTTACTAAACTAAATGTTAAAAATTAATGATTCCTATATATACCATGAAAAGAGTTTAGAATACATTAATTTAAATGTAGATGTGTTTTGATTTTTAAAAATGAAAGAGCATAAACTTCAAGATATGAGCATTTACTAAAACTCAATATTTGTTAATTCCATGATTTTGGAAATTTTTCAAAATTTAAATCTGGTTTTAATATATAGTCATGAGAACTGATGTAATATGATGATCAAAGAGGTTTAGAACCTTGTTGCCTCCGTTCTAAAATGAAGATTTTATAATTTTACTTCCACTAATCTAAGAAGATATGAAATTTTACTAAACTAAATGTTAAAAATTAGAATGATTCCAATATACCATGAAAAGAGTTTATAATACATTAATTTAAATGTAGATTGTGTTTGATTTTTAAAAATGAAAGAGCATAAACTTCAAGATATGTAGCATTTACGTAAAACTCAATATTTTAGTAGGTTAACCCACGATTTTGAAATTTTCAAAATTTAAAATTTGGTTTTAATATATAGTTTAGAGAATGATGTAATATGATGATCAAAGAGGTTTAGAACCTTGTTGCCCGTGTTCTGTAAAATGAATATTTTATAATTTTAATTCCACTAATCTAGAAGATATGAAATTTTACTAAACTAAATGTTAAAAATTAGAATGATTCCAATATACCATGAAAAGAGTTTAGAATACATTAATTTAAATGTAGATTGTGTTTTGATTTTTAAAAATGAAAGAGCATAAACTTCAAGATATGTAGCATTTACGTAAAACTCAATATTTGTAAGGGTTAACCCCGGATTTTGGAAAATTTTCAAAATTTAAAATCTGGTTTTAATGTATAGTTTCATAGAGAACTAACATAAGATGATGGTCAAAGAGGTTTGAACCTTGGTTGCCTCGCTTTCTAGAAAATGAAGATTTTATAATTTTAATTCCACTAATCTAGCAAAGATATGAAATTTTACTAAACTAAATGTTAAAAATTTAATGATTCCTATATACCATGAAAAGAGTTTGAATACATTAATTTAAATGTATTGTGTTTTGATTTTAAAAATGAAAGAGCATAAACCAAGATATGAGCATTTACGTAAAACTCAATATTTTATAAGTTAACCACGATTTTAAAATTTTCAAAATTTTAAAATTTGGTTTTAATGTATAGCTTGAGAACTAACATATGATGGTCAAAGAGGTTTGTAACCTGTTGCCTCCGCTTCTATGAAAATGAAGATTTTATAATTTTAATTCCACTAATCTAGCAAGATATGAAATTTTACTAAACTAAATGTTAAAATGATTCCTATATACCATGAAAAAGTTTTTAATACATTAATTTAAATGATTGTGTTTTGATTTTTAAAATGAAAGAGCATAAACTTCAAGATATGTAAATTTACTAAAACTCAATATTTTAAGGGTTAACCCACGGATTTTGGAAATTTTCAAAATTTAAAATTCTGGTTTTAATATATATTTCATGAGAACTGATGTAATATGATGATCAAAGAGGTTTAGAACCTTGTTGCCTCCGTGTTCTGAAAATGAATATTTTGTAATTTACTTCCACTAATCTAGCAAGATATGAAATTTTACTAAACTAAATGTTAAAAATTAGAATGATTCCAATATACCATGAAAGAGTTTAATACATTAATTTAAATGTAGATTGTGTTTTGATTTTTAAAATGAAAGAGCATAAACTTCAAAGATATAGCATTTACAAAAACTCAATATTTTAGTAAGGGTTAATCTGATTTTGGAAATTTTCAAAATTTAAAATCTGGTTTATAGTTTCATGAGAACTAACATAAGATGATGATCAAAGAGGTTGAACCTTGTTGCCTCCGTTTCTGTAAAATGAATATTTTATAATTTTAATTCCACTAATCTAAGAAGATATGAAATTTTACTAAACTAAATGTTAAAAATTAGAATGATTCCAATATACCATGAAAAGAGTTTAATACATTAATTTAAATGTAGATTGTGTTTTGATTTTTAAAAATGAAAGAGCATAAACTTTGATATAGCATTTACGTAAAACTCAATATTTTAGTAGTTAACCCACGGATTTTGGAAATTTTCAAAATTTAAAATTTGTTTTAATATACTCATAGAGAACTGATGTAATATGATGATCAAAGAGGTTTAGAACCTTGTTGCCTCCGTGTTCTAAAATGAATATTTTGTAATTTACTTCCACTAATCTAAGAAGATATGAAATTTACTAAACTAAATGTTAAAAATTAGAATGATTCCAATATACCATGAAAAGAGTTTAGAATACATTAATTTAAATGTAGATTGTGTTTTGATTTTTAAAAATGAAAGAGCATAAACTTCAAGTATATGTATTTACTAAAACTCAATATTTGTAAGGTTAACCACGATTTTGGAAAATTTTCAAAATTTTAAAATCTGGTTTTAATGTAGTTTCATAGAGAACTAACATAAGATGATGGTCAAAGAGGTTTAGAACCTTGTTGCCTCCGCTTCATAGAAAATGAAGATTTTATAATTTTAATTCCACTAATCTAAGCAAGATATGAAATTTTACTAAACTAAATGTTAAAAATTGAATGATTCCTATATACCATGAAAAGAGTTTAATACATTAATTTAAATGTAGATTGTGTTTTGATTTTTAAAAATGAAAGAGCATAAACTTCAGATATAGAGCATTTACGTAAAACTCAATATTTTATAAGTTAACCCACGGATTTTGGAAATTTTCAAAATTTAAAATTCTGGTTTTAATATATTTCATAGAGAACTGTGTAATATGATGATCAAAGAGGTTTAACCTTGTTGCTCCGCGTTCTAGAAAATGAATATTTTGTATTTTACTTCCACTAATCTAAAGATATGAAATTTTACTAAACTAAATGTTAAAAATTAGAATGATTCCAATATACCATGAAAAGAGTTTAATACATTAATTTAAATGTGATTGTGTTTTGATTTTTAAATGAAAGAGCATAAACTTCCTATATGTAGCATTTACTAAAACTCAATATTTTAGAAGGTTAACCCACGATTTTGGAAAATTTTCAAAATTTTAAAATCTGGTTTTAATGTATAGTTTCATGAGAACTAACATAGATGATACAAAGAGGTTTAGAACCTTGTTGCCTCGCTTCTAAAATGAAGATTTTATAATTTTAATTCCACTAATCTAAAGATATGAAATTTTACTAAACTAAATGTTAAAATTAGAATGATTCCTATATACCATGAAAAGAGTAATACATTAATTTAAATGTAGATTGTTTTGATTTTAAAAATGAAAGAGCATAAACTTCAAGATATGTAGCATTTACGTAAAACTCAATATTTTAAGGGTTAACCCACTGATTTTGGAAAATTTTCAAAATTTAAAATTCTGGTTTTAATATATAGTTTCATGAGAACTGGTGTAATATGATGATCAAAGAGGTTTAGAACCTTGTCCTCCGGTTCTAAAATGAATATTTTGTATTGTAATTCCACTAATCTAAGAAGATATGAAATTTTACTAAACTAAATGTTAAAATTAGAATGATTCCAATATACCATGAAAAAGAGTTTAATACATTAATTTAAATGTAGATTGTGTTTGATTTTTAAAAATGAAAGAGCATAAACTTCAGTATATGTAGCATTTACGTAAAACTCAATATTTTAAGGTTAACCTACGATTTTGGAAAATTTTCAAAATTTTAAAATCTGGTTTTAATGTATAGCCATGAGAACTAACATAAGATGATGGTCAAAGAGGTTTAACCTTGGTTGCCTGCTTCTATGTAAAATGAAGATTTTATATTTTAATTCCACTAATCTAGCAGATATGAAATTTTACTAAACTAAATGTTAAAAATTAGAATGATTCCTATATACCATGAAAAGAGTTTAATACATTAATTTAAATGTAGATTGTGTTTTGATTTAAAAATGAAAGAGCATAAACTTCAGTATATGTAGCATTTACGTAAAACTCAATATTTTAAGGGTTAACTCAATGATTTTGGAAATTTTCAAAATTTAAAATCTGGTTTTAATGTATACATAGAGAACTAACATAATATGATGGTCAAAGAGGTTAGAACCTTGTTGCCTCCGTTCTCTAGAAAATGAATATTTTATAATTTACCCACTAATCTAGTATATGAAATTTTACTAAACTAAATGTTAAAATTAGAATGATTCCTATATACCAAAAAGAGTTTAATACATTAATTTAAATGTAGATTGTGTTTTGATTTTAAAAATGAAAGAGCATAAACTTCAAAGATATGTATTTTACGTAAAACTCAATATTTTGTAAGTTAACCACTGATTTTGGAAATTTTCAAATTTTAAAATTGGTTTTAATGTATACATAGAGAACTAACATAAGATGATGGTCAAAGAGGTTAGAACCTTGGTTCTCGCTTATAGAAAATGAAGATTTTATAATTTTAATTCCACTAATCTAGCAAGATATGAAATTTTACTAAACTAAATGTTAAAAATTAATGATTCCTATATACCATGAAAAGAGTTTAGAATACATTAATTTAAATGTAGATTGTGTTTGATTTTTAAAAATGAAAGAGCATAAACTTCAAGATATGAGCATTTACGTAAAACTCAATATTTTAAAGGTTAACCTAATGGATTTTGGAAATTTTTCAAAATTTAAAATTTGGTTTTAATATATACTATAGAGAACTGTGTAATATGATGATCAAAGAGGTTTAGAACCTTGTTGCCTCCGTTCTGTAAAATGAATATTTTGTAATTGCACTTCCACTAATCTAAAGATGAAATTTTACTAAACTAAATGTTAAAAATTAGAATGATTCCAATATACCATGAAAAGAGTAATACATTAATTTAAATGTAGATTGTGTTTTGATTTTTAAAAATGAAAGAGCATAAACTTCAGATATGAGCATTTACGTAAAACTCAATATTTTTATAAGTTAACCTAATGATTTTGAAAATTTTCAAAATTTAAAATCTGGTTTTAATGTATTTCATAGAGAACTAACATAAGATGATGGTCAAAGAGGTTTAGAACCTTGTTGCCTCGTTTAGAAAATGAAGATTTTATAATTTTAATTCCACTAATCTAAAGCAAGATATGAAATTTTACTAAACTAAATGTTAAAAATTAATGATTCCTATATACCATGAAAAGAGTTTAATACATTAATTTAAATGTAGATTGTGTTTTGATTTTTAAAAATGAAAGAGCATAAACTTCAAGATATGAGCATTTACGTAAAACTCAATATTTTAAGGTTAACCAATGATTTTGGAAAATTTTCAAAATTTAAAATCTGGTTTTAATGTATTTCATAGAACTAACATAAGATGATGGTCAAAGAGGTTTTAACCTGTTCCCGCTTCTATAAAAATGAAGATTTTATAATTTTAATTCCACTAATCTAGAAGATATGAAATTTTACTAAACTAAATGTTAAAATTAGAATGATTCCTATATACATGAAAAGAGTTTAATACATTAATTTAAATGTAGATTGTGTTTTATTTTAAAAATGAAAGAGCATAAACTTCAAGATATGTATATTTACGTAAAACTCAATATTTTGTAAGGGTTAACCCACGGATTTTGGAAAATTTTCAAAAATTTAAAATTCTGGTTTTAATATATACATGAGAACTAACATAATATGATGATCAAAGAGGTTTAGAACCTTTGTTGCCTCCGTGTCTCTAGAAAATGAATATTTTATAATTGCACTTCCACTAATCTAAAGAAGATATGAAATTTTACTAAACTAAATGTTAAAAATTAGAATGATTCCAATATACCATGAAAAGAGTAATACATTAATTTGTTGTGATTGTTTTGATTTTAAAAATGAAGAGCATAAACTTCATATGAGCATTTACGTAAAACTCAATATTTTATAAGTTAACCCACGGATTTTGGAAAATTTTCAAAATTTTAAAATCTGGTTTTAATGTATAATCATGAGAACTAACATAAGATGATGGTAAAGAGAGGAACCTTGTTGCCTCGTTTATGTAGAAGAT
>JAEACV010000289.1:0-23492 GCA_016432835.1 Brassica nigra
CAATAGGTTCTAAAACATTAATATATTTTTAATTTTACCAAAATATGAAGGTTTACCCTATGAAAATATTGATTTTCTAAATGCTCTATATGTGAAGCTTATAATCTTGTGTTGCTTAAAAATTTTAACACATTCTACATTTTATTAATGTATTCTAAACTCTTTATGGTTCATGGGCATCATTCAATTATAATTAATTTAGTAAACTCCATATATTGCTTAAATTAGTGGACTAACCAATTTAAAATTCTAAATAATAGAGAAATGGAGACAACAACGCTCCAAACCTCTTTGACCATCATTATATATCAATGGAGGATGCAATATGTCTAAAACAATATTGTCATATTTTTAATTTTACTCAAAATATGAAGGTTTACCCTATGAAAATATTGAATTTTTCGTTAAATGCTCTATATAGAAGCTTATAATCTTTGGTGTTGCTTAAAAATCTTAACCACATTCTACATTTTTATTAATGTATTCTAAACTCTTTATGGTTCATGGGCATCATTCTACTTTTTATAATTAATTTAGTAAAACTCCATATATTTTAAATTAGTGGACTAACCACTCTAAAATTCTAAATAACTAGAGAAATGGAGACAACAAACGCTCCAAACCTTTGACCATCATTATATATCAATGAGGATGCAAATATGCCCTAAAACAATATTGTCATATTTTTAATTTTACTCAAAATATGTAGGTTTACTCCTATGAAAATATTGAATTTTCGTTAAATGCTCTATATAGTGAAGCTTATACTCTTGGTGTTGCTTAAATTTATATCCACATTCTACATTTTATTAATGTATTCTAACCCTCTTTATGGTTCATGGCATCATTCTTCTTTTTATAATTAATTTAGTAAAACTCCATATATTGTTTAAATTAGTGGACTAACCACTTAAAATTCTAAATAACTGAGAAATGGAGACAACAACGCTCCAAACCTCTTTGACCATCATTATATATCAATGGAGGATGCAATACAATATTGTCATATTTTTAATTTTACTCAAAATATGAAGGTTTATCTCTATGAAAATATTGATTTTTCTAAATGCTCTATATAAAGAAGTTTATACTTTGGTGTTGCTTAAAATTTAACCACATTCTACATTTTATTAATGTATTCTAAACTCTTTATGGTTCATGGGCATCATTCTACTTTTTATAATTAATTTAGTAAACCCATATATTGCTTAAATTAGTGGACTAACCACTAAAATTCTAAATAACTAGAGAAATGGAGACAACAAACGCTCCAAACCTCTTTGACCATCATTATATCAATGGAGATGCAAATATTCCTAAAACAATATTGTATATTTTTAATTTTACTCAAAATATGAAGGTTTACTCCTGAAAATATTGAATTTTCTGCTAAATGCTATATAGTGAAGCTTATACTTTGTGTTGCTTAAAAATTCCTAACCACATTCTACATTTTATTAATGTATTCTAAACTCTTTATGGTTCATGGCATCATTCTACTTTTTATAATTAATTTAGGAACTCCATATATCATTAAATTAGGACTAACCACTTTAAAATAACTAGAGAAAATAGACAACAAACGTCCAAACCCTTTGACCATCATTATATATCAATGAGGATGCAAATATTAAAACAATATTGTCATATTTTTAATTTTACTCCAAAATATGAAGGTTTACCCTATGAAAATATTGATTTTTAAATATATAGTGAAGCTTATACTCTTGGTGTTGCTTAAATTTTAACCACATTCTACATTTTATTAATGTATTCTAAACTCTTTATGGTTCATGTATCATTCACTTTTTTATAATTAATTTAGTAAAACCATATATTGTTTAAATTAGTGACTAACCAATTTAAAATTCTAAATAACTAGAAATGGAGACAAATAAACCAAACCTCTTCACCATCTTTATATCAATGAGATGCAATATGCCCTAAAACAATATTGTCATATTTTAATTTTACCAAAATATGTAGGTTTACCCCTATGAAAATATTGATTTTTCTGCTAAATGCTCTATTATATTTATACCTTTGGTGTTGCTTAAAAATTTATAACTACATTCTACATTTTATTAATGTATTTTAAACTCTTTATGGTTCATGTACATCATTCTCTTTTTATAATTAATTTAGTAAAACTCCATATTGCTTAAATTAGTGGACTAACCACTCTAAAATTTAAATAACTAGAGAAATGGAGACAACAAACGTTCCAAACCTCTTTGACCATCATTATATATCAATGGAGGATGCAATATTCTAAAACAATATTAATATATTTTTAATTTTATCAAAATATGTAGGTTTACCCCTATGAAAATATTGAATTTTCGCTAAATGTCTATATAGGAAGCTATATATTTTGGGTTGCTTAAAATTTATACCACATTCTACATTTTATTAATGTATTCTAAACTCTCTTTATGGTTCATGGGCATCATTCAACTTTTTATAATTAATTTAGTAAACTCCATATTTAAATTAGTGGACTAACCACCTAAAATTCTAAATAACTAGAGAAATAGACAACAAACGTTCCAAACCTTTGACCATCATATATATCAATGAGGATGCAAATATTCCCTAAACAATATTGTCACATTTTTAATTTTACCCAATATGTCTCTATGAAAATATTGAATTTTCATAAATCTATATAGAAGTTTATACTCTTTGGTGTTGCTTTAAAATTTTAAACCACATTCTACATTTTATTAATGTATCTAACTTCTTTATGGTTCATGTACATCATCTACTTTTTATAATTAATTTAGTAAACTCCATATATCGCTTAAATTAGTGGACTCAACCACTCTAAAATTTAAATAACTGTAGAAATGGAGACAACAAATTCCAAACCTCTTTGACCATCATTATATATCAATGGAGGATGCAAATATTCCAAACAATATTGTCATATTTTTAATTTACCTAAATATGAAGGTTTACCCTATGAAAATATTGAATTTTCAAATGCTCTATATAGTGAAGTTTATACTCTTGTGTTGCTTAAATTTTTACCACATTCTACATTTTATTAATGTATTCTAAACTCTTTATGGTTCATGGCATCATTCTAATTTTTATAATTAATTTAGTAAACTCCATATATTGCTTAAATTAGGACTAACCACTTAAATTCTAAATAACTAGAGAAATGAGACAAAACGTTCCAAACTCTATTTCATCATTATATCAATGGAGGATGCAAATATGTCTTAAAACAATATTATATTTTTAATTTTACTAAAAATATGGTTTACCTCCTATGAAATATTGAATTTTTCTAAATGCTCTATATAGTGAAGCTTATACTCTGGTGCTGTTTAAAATTTCTAACCACATTCTACATTTTATTAATGTATTCTAAACTCTCTTTATGGTTCATGGGCATCATTCTACTTTTTATAATTAATTTAGTAAATCTATATTGTTTAAATTAGTGGACTAACCACCTAAAATTCTAAATAACTAGAGAAATGGAGACAACAAACGCTCCAAACCTCTTGACCATCATATATATCAATGGAGGATGCAATATGCCCTAAACAATATTGTCATATTTTTAATTTTACCAAAATATGAAGTACACTCTATGAAAATATTGATTTTCGCTAAATGCTCTATATAGAAGTTTATACCTTGGTGTTGCTTAAAATTTAAACCACATTCTATTTTATTAATGTATTCTAAACTCTTTATGGTTCATGGCATTCTACTTTTCTTTATAATTAATTTAGTAAACTCCATATATTGTTTAAATTAGTGGACTAACCACCTAAAATTCTAAATAACTAGAGAAATGGAGACAACAAACGCCCAAACCTCTTTGACCATCATTATATATCAATGGAGGATGCAAATATGCCCAAACAATATTGTCATTTTTAATTTTATCTAAAATATGTAGGTTTACCCTATGAAAATATTGATTTTCGTTAAATGCCTATATAGTGAAGCTTATACTTTGGTGTTGCTAAAATTTATACCACATTCTAATTTTATTAATGTATTCTAAACTCTTTTATGGTTCATGTCACATCATCCTACTTTTTATAATTAAATTAGTAAAATCCATATATTGCTTAAATTAGGGACTAACCACTCTAAAATTCTAAATAACTAGAGAAATGGAGACAACAAACGTTCCAAACCTCTTTGACCATTATATCAATGGAGGATGCAATATGCCCTAAAAACATTATTGCATATTTTTAATTTTACTCAAAATATGTAGGTTTACCCCATGAAAAATATTGAATGTTTCAAGCAGCTTTATAAGTTTCTATACTTTGGTGTTGCTAAAATTTATATCCAATAAATTTTATTAATGTATTCTAAACCCTTATGGTTCATGGCATCATTCAACTTTTTATAATTAATTTAGTAAACTCCATATATTGTTTAAATTAGTGGACTAACCACCTAAAATTTAAATAACTAGAGAAATGGAGACAACAGAACGTTCCAAACCTCTTTGACCATCATTATATATCAATGGAGGATGCAAATATGCCCTAAACAATATTCATATTTTTAATTTTACCCAAAATATGAAGGTTTACCCTTAATGAAAATATTGATTTTTCGCAAATGCCTATAAGCTTATACTTTGGTGTTGCTTAAATTTTTACCACATTCTACATTTTTATTAATGTATTTAAACTCTTTATGGTTCATCATCTTCTACTTTTTATAATTAATTTATAAAACTCCATATATTGCTTTAAATTAGTGGACTAACCATTTAAAATTCTAAATAAATAGAGAAATGAGACAACAAACGTTCCAAACCTCTTTGACCATCTTTATATATCAATGGAGGATAAATATGCCCTAAAACACACATTTTAATTTTTACTCAAAATATGTAGGTTTACCCTATGAAAATATTGATTTTTCGTTAAATGCCTCTTTATATGAAGCTATACTGGTGTTGCTTAAAATTTATAACCACACTACATTTTATTAATGTATTCTAAACTCTTTATGGTTCATGCATTCATCATTCTTTTTATAATTAATTTATAAACTCATATATTGCTTAAATTAGTACTAACCACTCTAAAATTCTAAATAACCAGAGAAATGGAGACAACAAACGTTCCAAACTCTTTGACCATCATTATATATCAATGCAATATGCCTCTAAAACAATATTGTCATATTTTTAATTTTACTCAAAATATGTAGGTTTACCTATGAAAATATTGATTTTTCGCAATGTTCTATATAGAAGTTATACTTTGGTGTTGCTTAAAAATTTATATCCACATTCTAAATTTTATTAATGTATTCTAAACTCTTTATGGTTCATGGGCATCACCATTTTATAATTAATTTAGGAAACTCCATATATTTTAAATTAGTGGACAACCACTAAAATTCTAAAAATAACTCAGAGAAACGCTCCAACCCTTTGACCATCATATATATCAATGGAGGATGCAATATGCCCAAAACAATATTGTCATATTTTTAATTTTACCAAAATATAGGTTTACCCCATGAAAATATTGATTTTTCAAATGTCTATATAAGTTTATTTTGGTGTTGCTTAAAATTTCTAACCACATTCTACATTTTTATTAATGTATTCTAAACTCTATGGTTCATGGCATCATTCTACTTTTATAATTAATTTAGAAAACTCCATATACCTTAAATTAGTGGACTAACCACCTAAAATTCTAAATAACTAGAGAAATAGAGACAACAAACGTGTTATTCCAAACCTCCTTTGACCATCATTATATAATAATGGATGCAAATATGTTTAAAACACATTGTCAATTTTTAATTTTACTCAAAATATGAAGGTTTACCCTGAAAATATTGATTTTTCAAAATCTATATAAAGCTTATACTTTGTTGTTAAAATTTTACCACATTCTACATTTTTATTAATGTATTCTAAACTCTTTATGGTTCAGGGCACATTCTATTTTTATAATTAATTTAGTAAAACTCATATATTGCTTAAATTAGTGGACTAACCATTTAAAATTCTAAATAACTAGAGAAATGGAGACAAAAACGTTCCAAACTTTCTTTGACCATCATTATATCAATGGAGGATGCAATATGCTCTAAACAATATATTTTTAATTTTACTCAAAATATACATACCCTGAAAATATTGAATTTTGTTAAATGCTCTATATATGAAGCTTATAATCTTGCGTTAAAATTTCTAACCACATTCTATTTTATTAATGTATTCTAAATCTCTTTATGGTTCATGGGCATCATTCTAATTTTATAATTAATTTAGTAAACCCATATATTATTAAGGATCAACCACTCTAAAATTTAAATAACTAGAGAAATGGAGACAAACGTTCAAACCTCTTGACCATCATTATATCAATGGAGGATGCAAATATTCTAAAATTATATTATATTTTTAATTTTACTCAAATATAAGGTTTACTCCTATGAAAATATTGAATTTTAAAATGCTATATATAGGAAGCTTATAATCTTGGTGGTTAAAATTTATAACCACATCTACATTTTATTAATGTATTCTAAACTTTTATGGTCTATCATTCTCTTTTTATAATTAATTTAGTAAACTCATATATTGTTTAGTGACTTAAAATTTAAATAACTAGAGAAATGGAGAACAAACGTTCCAAACCTCTTTGACCACTCATTATATCAATGAGGATGCAAATATGCCTAACAATATTGTCATATTTTTAATTTTACTCAAAATATGTAGGTTTACCCTATGAAAATATTGAATTTTCATGCCCATATAGTGAAGCTTATACTTTGTTGTTAAAATTTTAACCACATTCTAAATTTTATTAATGTATTCTAAACTTTTATGGTTCATGGCATCATTCAACATTTTATTAATTAGTAAACTCCATATATTGCTTAAATTAGGATAAACCACT
This sequence comes from Brassica nigra, assembly GCA_016432835.1. Classification (NCBI taxonomy): domain Eukaryota; kingdom Viridiplantae; phylum Streptophyta; class Magnoliopsida; order Brassicales; family Brassicaceae; genus Brassica; species Brassica nigra. The sequence goes on from JAEACV010000289.1 coordinate 6,921, forward strand.
TAAATTTAAATAACTAGAAATGGAGACAAAAAATCCAAACCTTTGACCATCATTATATATCAATGGATATAAAATATCCTAAAACAATATTGTCATATTTTTAATTTTACTCAAAATATAGGTTTACCCTATGAAAATATTGAATGTTCTGTTAAATGCTCTATATAGTGAAGTTTATACTCTTTGGTGTTTTAAAATTTCTAACCACATTCTACATTAATGTATTCTAAACTCTTATGGTTCATGGCATCATTCTACTTTTTATAATTAATTTAGTAAAACTCATATATAAGTTAAATTAGTGGACTAATCCAATTTTAAAATTCAATAACTAGAGAAATGGAGATGACGTCCAAACCTCTTTGATCATCATATATCAATGGAGGATGCAATATGCCCTAAAACAATATTGTCATATTTTTAATTTTACTCAAAATATGAAGGTTTACCCATGAAAATATTGTTTCGCTAAATGCTCTATAGTAATATTTTGTGTTGTTTAAAATTTTAACCACATTCCTATTTTTATTAATGTATTTAAACTCTTAGGTTCATGGCATACTATTTTTATAATTAATTTAGTAAACCCATATATGTCTTAAATTAATGACTAACCACTTAAAATTTAAATAACTAGAGAAATGGAGACAAATTCCAAACCCTTTGACCATCATTATATATCAATGGAGGATGCCCAAACAATATTGTCAAATTTTTAATTTTACTCAAAATATGGTTTACCCTATGAAAATATTGATTTTTCAATGCCTCTATAGTGAAGCTTATACTTTTGGTGTTGCTTAAAATTCTAATCACATCTACATTTATTAATGTATTCTAAACTCTTTATGGTTCAGCATCATTCTATTTTCTATAATTAATTTAGTAAACTCATATATTGCTTAAATTAGTACTAACCACTCTAAAATTCTAAATAACTAGAGAAATGAGACAACAAACGTTCAAACCTCTTTGATCATCATTATATATCAATGGAGGATAAATATTCTAAAAATGATTGTCATATTTTTAATTTTACCAATATGTAGGTTTACCCTTGAAAATATTGAATTTTTAAATGCTCTATATAGAAGCTTATACTTTGGGTTGCTTAAAATTTTATCCACATTCTAAATTTTATTAATGTATTCTAAACTCTTTATGGTTCATGGCATCATTCAACATTTTATAATTAGTAAACCCATATTGCTTAAATTAGTGACTAACCAATTTAAAATTCAAATAACTAGAGAAATAGGAGACACATGTTCCAAACTCTTTGACCATCATTATATATCAATGGAGGATGCAAATATGCCCTAAAACAATATTGTTATTTTTAATTAACAAAATATGAAGGTTTACCCCTATGAAAATATTGATTTTTCTAAATGCTCTATAGTGAAGTTTATACTTTGTGTTGCTTAAATTTTTACCACATATACATTTTTATTAATGTATTCTAAACTCTTTATGGTTCATGGGCACCATTCTACTTTTTTTATAATTAATTTAGTAAAACTCATATATTGCTTAAATTAGGACTAACCACTCTAAAATTTAATAACTAGAGAAATGGAGACAACAAACGTTCCAAACCTCTGACCATCATATATCAATGGAGGATGCAATATGCCTAAAACAATATTAATATTTTTAATTTTACTATGAATTACTCCTTATGAATATTGATCTTTCATGCTCTATAGTGAAGTTTATATCTTTGGTGTTGCTTTAAAATTTAACCACATTCTACATTTTATTAATGTATTCTAAACTCTCTTTATGGTTCATATCATCATTCTAATTTTTTATAATTAATTTAGTAAACCCATATATTGCTTAAATTAGTGACTAACCACCTAAAATTCTAAATAACTAGAAAATGGACAACAAACGTTCCAACCTTTGACCATCATTATATATCAAATATGCAAATATTCTAAACAATATTTATTTTTAATTTTACTCAAAATATGTAGGTTTTACCCTATGAAAATATTGATTTTCGCTAAATGCTCTTTATAGTGAAGCTTATACTTTGGTGTTGCAAAATTTATAACCACATTCTACATTTTATTAATGTATTCTAAACTCTTTATGGTTCGCGGTACATTCTTTTTATAATTAATTTAGTAAAATCTATAAGTTTAAATTAATGACTAACCACTCTAAAATTTAAATAATCAGAGAAATGGAGACAACAAACGTTCAAAACTCTTTGACCATCATTATATATCAATGAGGATGCAAATCTAAAACATTATTATATTTTTAATTTTATCAAAATAGGTTTACTTATGAAAATATTGAATTCGTTAAATGCTTATATAGTGAAGCTTTATAATCTTGGTGTTGCTTAAAATTTAACCACATTCTACATTTTATTAATGTATTCTAAACTCTCTTTATGGTTCATGGCATCATTCTAATTTTTATAATTAATTTAGTAAAACTCCATATATTGCTTAAATTAGTGATAACCACTTAAAATTCTAAATAACTAGAGAAATGGAGACAACAAACGTTCCAAACCTCTTTGACCATCATTATATATCAATGGAGGATGCAATATGCCCTAAAACAATATTGTCATATTTTTAATTTACTCAAAATATGTAGTTTATTCCCATGAAAATATTGAATTTTTAAATGCTCTATATAAAGTTTATACTCTTGGTGTTGCTTAAAATTTATAACCACATTCTACATTATTAATGTATTCTAAACTTTTATGGTTCATGGGCATCATCTTTTTTATAATTAATTTAGTAAACTCCATATTGTTTAAATTAGTGGACTAACCATTTAAAATTCTAAATAACTAGAGAAATGAGACAACAAACGTTCCAAACCCTTTGACCATCATTATATATCAATGGAGGATGCAAATATGCCCTAAAACAATATTGTCATATTTTTAATTTTACTCAAAATATGTAGGTTTACCCTATGAAAATATTGAATTTTCATAAATTTATAGTAGTTTATACTTTTGGTGTTGCTTAAAATTATATCCACATTCTACATTTTATTAATGTATTCTAAACTTTTATGGTCACATCATTCAACATTTTTATAATTAATTTAGTAAAACTCCATATATTGCTTAAATTAGTGGACTAACCACTCTAAAATTTAAATAACTAGAGAAATGGAGACACCGCTTCAAACCCTTTGACCATCATTATATATAATGGAGGATAAATATGCCCTAAACAATATTGTCATATTTTTAATTTTACTCAAAATATGTAGGTTTACCTATGAAAATATTGAATTTTTCAAATGCTCTATATAGAAGCTTATACTTTTGTTGCTTAAAAATTTATACCACATTCTAAATTTTTATTAATGTATTCTAAACCCTTTATGGTTCATGGGCATCATTCTACATTTTTATAATTAATTTAGTAAAACTCCATATATTGCTAAATTAGTGGACTAACCATTTAAAATTTAAATAACTAGAAATAGAGACAATAAACGCTCCAAACTTTTGACCATCATTATATCAATGGAGGATGCATGCCTAAAACAATATTGTCATATTTTTAATTTTACCAAAATATGAAGGTTTACCCTATGAAAATATTTTCAAATAAACTATATAGTGAAGCTTTATTCTTTGGTTGCTTAAAATTTCTAACCACATTCTACATTTTTATTAATGTATTCTAAACTCTTTATGGTTCATGGGCATCATTCTAATTTTTATAATTAATTTAGTAAAACTCCATATATTGCTTAAATTAGTGGACTAACCACTCTAAAATTCTAATTAACTAGAGAAATGGAGACAACTTCCAAACCTCTTTGACCATCATTATATCAATGGAGGATGCAAATATGCCCTAAAACAATATTGTTATTTTTAATTTTACCAAAATATGAAGGTTTACCCCTATGAAAATATTGAATTCGTTAAATGCTCTATATAGAAGCTTATAATTTTGGTGTTGCTTAAAATTCTAACCACATCTACATTTTATTAATGTATTCTAAACTCTCTATGTTCAGGCATCATTCTACTTTTTATAATTAATTTAGTAAAACTCCATATATTGTTTAAATTAGTGGACTAACCACTCAAAATCTAAATAACTAGAGAAATGAGAACAAACCCAAACTTCTTTATCATCATTATATATCAAAGGATGCAAATATTCTAAAACAATATTGTCAATTTTTAATTTACTCAAAATATGAAGGTTTACCCTATGAAAATATTGATTTTTCGTTAAATGCTCTATAGTGAAGCTTATACCTTTGGTGTTGCTTTAAACTAACCACATTCTACATTTTTATTAATGTATTCTAAACTCTTTATGGTTCATATCATTCTATTTTTATAATTAATTTAGTAAACTCCATATATTGCTTAAATTAGTGACTAACCTAAAATTCTAAATAACTAGAGAAATGGAGACAACAAACGTTCCAAACCCTTGACCATCATTATATATCAATGGAGGATGCAAATATGCCCAAACAATATTGTCATATTTTTAATTTTACTCAAAATATGTAGGTTTACCCCTATGAAAATATTTACTGTTAAATGCTCTATATATAGTGAAGCTTATAATTTGGTGTTGCTTAAAATTTATAACCACATTCTACATTTTATTAATGTATTCTAAACCCTCTTTTATGGTTCATGGCATCATTCAACATTTTTATAATTAATTTAGAAACTCCATATATTGCTAAATTGTGGACTAACCACCAAAATTCTAAATAACTAGAGAAATGGAGACAACAAACGTTCCAAACTCTTTGACCATCATTATATATCAATGGGATGCAAATATGTAAAACAATATTGTCAATTTTTATCAAAATATGTAGGTTTACTCCTGAAAATATTGATTTTTCGTTAAATGCTCTATATAGTGAAGCTTATACTCTTTGTGTTGCTTAAATTTTTACCACATTCTACATTTTATTAATGTATTCTAAACTCTTTATGTCATGGCATCATTCTACTTTTTTATAATTAATTTAGTAAAACTCCATATATGCTTAAATTAAGGACTAACCACTCTAAAATCTAATAACTAGAGAAATGGAGACAACAAACGCTCCAAACCTCTTGACCATCATTATATATCAATGGAGGATGCAAATATGCCCTAAACAATATTGTCATATTTTTAATTTTACTCAAAATATAGGTTTACTCTATGAAAATATTGAATTTTTCATAAATGCTCTATATAGAAGTTTATAATCTTGGTGTTGCTTAAAATTTCTAACCACATTCTACATTTTTATTAATGTATTCTAAACTATATTTTATGGTTCATGGCATCATTCTATTTTTATAATTAATTAAAACTCCATATATTGCTTAAATTAGTGGATCAACCACTCAAAATTCTAAATAACTAGAGAAATGGAGACAACAAACGTTCCAAACCTCTTTGACCATCATTATATATCAATGGAGGATGCAAATATGTCTAAAACAATATTGTCATATTTTTAATTTTACTCAAAATATGTAGGTTTAACTCCTATGAAATATTGATTTTTCGTTAAATGCTCTTATAGTGAAGCTTATACTTTGGTGTTGCTTAAAATTTCTAACCACATTCTACATTTTTATTAATGTATTCTAAACTCTTTATGGTTCATGGGCATCATTCTTCTTTTTATAATTAATTTAGTAAAACTCCATATATTGCTTAAATTAGTGGACTAACCACTCTAAAATCTAAATAACTAGAGAAATGGAGACAACAAACGTTCCAAACCCTTTGACCATCATTATATATCAATGGAGGATGCAATATGTCTTAAAACAATATTGTCATATTTTTAATTTTACTCAAAATATGAAGGTTTACCCTATGAAAATATTGATTTTTCGTTAAATGCTCCTATATGAAGCTTATACTGGTGTTGCTTAAAATTTTATATCCACATTCTAAATTTATTAATGTATTCTAAACTCTCTTTATGGTTCATGGCATCATTCAACATTTTTATAATTAATTTAGTAAACTCCATTAAATTAAGGGACTAACCACTCTAAAATTTAAATAACTAGAGAAATGGAGACCAAACCTCTTTGACCATCATTATATATCAATGGAGGATGCAAATATTCCCAAAACAATATTGTCATATTTTTAATTTTACTAAAATATGTAGGTTTACCCTATGAAAATATTGATTTTTCGCTAAATGCTCTATAGTGAAGCTTATACCTTTGGTGTTGCTTAAAATTTATACCACATTCTAAATTTTATGTATTCTTAAACTCCTTTATGGTTCATGGGCATCATTCAACATTTTATAATTAATTTAGAAAACTCCATATATTGCTTAAATTAGTGGACTAACCATTTAAAATTCAATAACTAGAGAAATGGAGACAAATAAATTCCAAACCTCTTTGACCATCATTATATATCAATGGAGGATGCAAATATGCTCTAAAACAATATTGTCATATTTTTAATTTTACTCAAAATATGTAGGTTTACCCCTATGAAAATATTTTTCGTTAAATGCTCTATATATGAAGCTTATACCAGTGTTGCTTAAAATTTTAACCACATTCTACATTTTATTAATATTCTAAACTCTTTTATGGTTCATGGCATCATTCATTTTATAATTAATTTAGTAAACTCCATATATTGTTAAATTAGTGGACTAACCACTCTAAAATTTAAATAACTAGAGAAATGGAGACAACAAATTCAAACCTCTTGACCATCATTATATATCAATGGAGGATGCAATATGCCCTAAAACAATATTGTCATATTTTTAATTTTACAAAATATGAAGGTTTACCCCTATGAAAATATTGAATTTTTGTTAAATGCTCTATAGGTGAAGTTTATACTTGGTGTTGCTTAAAATTTCTAACCACATCTCACATTTTATTAATGTATTCTAAACTCTTTATGGTTCATGGGCATCATTCTACTTTTATAATTAATTTAGTAAACTCCATATATTGTTTAAATTAGTGACTAACCACTCTAAAATTCTAAATAACTAGAGAAATGGAGACAAACGTTCCAAACCTCTTTGACCATCATTATATATCAATGGAGGATGGGCGTCTAAAACAATATTGTTTATTTTAATTTTACTCAAAATATGGTTTACCCTATGAAAATATTGAATTTTCTGTTAAATGTCTATAGTAGTTATACTTTTGGTGTTGCTAAAATTTTAATCCACATTCTACATTTTATTAATGTATTCTAAACCTCTTTATGGTTCATGGCATCATTCTACATTTTTATAATTAATTTAGTACTATATATTGCTTAAATTAGTGGACTAACCACCTAAAATTCTAAATAACTAGAGAAATGGAGACAACAAACGTTCCAAACTCTTTGACCATCATTATATATATGGAGGATGCAAATGCCCTAAACAAATTGTCATATTTTTAATTTTACTCAAAATATGTAGGTTTACCCTATGAAAATATTGAATTTTTCAAATGCTATATAGTAGCTTATACTTTTGGTGTTGCTTAAAATTTAACCACATTCTACATTTATTAATGTATTCTAAACTCTTTATGGTTCATGGCATCATTCTACTTTTTATAATTAATTAGTAAAACTCCATATATTGCTTAAATTAGTGACTAACCACTCTAAAATTTAAATAACTAGAGAAATGAGACAACAAACGTTCCAAACCTCTTTGACCATCATTATATATCAATGGAGGATGCAAATATGCCTAAAACAATATTGTATATTTTTAATTTTACTCAAAATATGTAGGTTTACCCCATGAAAATATTGAATTTTCGTTAAATGCTCTATATAGAAGCTTATACTCTTGGTGTTGCTTAAAAATTTATATCCACATTCTCAAATTTTATTAATGTATTCTAAACTCTTTATGGTTCATGGGCATCATTCAACATTTTATAATTAATTTAGAAAACTCCATATATCACTTAAATTAGTGGACTAACCACTCTAAATTTAAATAACAGAAATGGAGACAACAAACGCTCCAAACCTCTTGACCATCATTATATATCAATGGAGGATGCAAATATGCCCAAAACAATATTGTCATATTTTTAATTTTACTCAATAAAGGTTTACCCCTATGAAAATATTGAATTCGTTAAATGCCTATATAGAAGCTTATACTCTTTGTGTTGCTTAAAAATTCTAACCACATTCTACATTTTATTAATGTATTCTAAACTCTTTATGGTTCATGGGCATCATCATTTTTATAATTAATTTAGTAAAACTCCATATATTGCTTAAATTAGTGGACTAACCACTCTAAAATTCTTAACTAGAGAAATGGAGACAACAAACGTTCCAAACCTCTTGACCATCATTATATATCATGGAGGATGCAAATATGCCCTAAAACAATATTTTCATTTTTACTCAAAATATGTAGGTTTACCCCTATGAAAATATTGATTTTTGCTAAATGCTCTATAGTGAAGCTTTATCTTTTGGTGCTGCTTAAAAATTTCAACACATTCTACATTTTATTAATGTATTCTAAACTCTTTATGGTTCATGGCATCATCACTTTTTTTATAATTAATTTAGTGAAACTGCATATATTGCTTAAATTAGTGGACTAACAACCTAAAATTCTAAATAACTAGAGAAATGGAGACAACAAACGTTCCAAACCTCTTTGACCATCATTATATCAATGGAGGATGCAAATGCCCCTAAAACAATATTGTCATATTTTTAATTTTACTCAAAATTTAGGTTTACCTATGAAAATATTGAATTTTCTAAATGCTCTATATAGTAGTTTATACTTTGGTGTTGCTTAAAATTTATATCACATTCTACATTTTTATTAATGTATTCTAAACTCTTTATCATGCAACTCATTCATTTTTATAATAATTTAGGAAAACTCCATATTGCTTAAATTAGGACTAACCACTCTAAAATTCTAAATAACTAGAGAAATGGAGACAACAAACGTCTAAACTCTTTGACCATCATTATATATCAATGGAGGATGCAATATGCCCTAAACAATATTGTCATATTTTTAATTTTACCAAAATATGAAGGTTTACCCCATGAAAATATTGATTTTTCTAAATGCTCTATATAGTAGCTTTATACTTTGGTGTGTTTAAAATTTCTATCCACATTCTAAATTTTATTAATGTATTCTAAACCTCTTTATGGTTCATGGCATCATTCAACATTTTTATAATTAATTTAGAAAACTCCATATCGCTTAAATTAGACTAACCACTCTAAAATTTAAATAAGAGAAATAGAGAAACAAACGTTCCAAACCTTTGACCATCATTATATATGGAGGATGCAATATGCTCAAACATTGTCAATTTTTAATTTTACTCAAAATATGTAGGTTTACCCATGAAAATATTGATTTTTCTGCTAAATGCTCTATATAGGAAGCTTATACTCTTGGTGTTGCTTAAATTTTACCACATTCTACATTTTATTAATGTATTCTAAACTCTCTTTATGGTTCATGGGCATCATTCTACTTTTTATAATTAATTTAGTAAACCCATATATTGCTTAAATTAGGACTAACCACTTAAAATTTTAAATAACTAGAGAAATGAGACAACAACTAAACCTTTGACCATCATTATATATCAATGGAGGATGCAATATGCCCTAAACAACATTGTCATATTTTTAATTTTACTCAAAATATGTAGGTTTACCCTATGAAAATATTGAATTTTCGTTAATGCTCTATATAAAGCTTATACTATTTGGTGTTGCTTAAAATTTAACCACATTCTACATTTTTATTAATGTATTCTAAACTCTTTATGGTTCATGGGCATCATTCTACTTTTTATAATTAATTTAGTAAACTCCATATTGCTTAAATTAGTGGACTAACCACTCTAAAATTCTAAATAACTGAGAAATGGAGACAAATAAACGCTCCAAACCCTTTGACCATCATTATATATCAATGGAGGATGCAAATATGCCCTAAACAATATTGTCATATTTTTAATTTTACTCAAAATATGAAGGTTTACTCCCATGAAAATATTGATTTTTCGCTAAATGCTCTATATAGTGAAGCTTTATACTCTTGGTGTTGCTTAAAATTTCTAACACATTCTACATTTTTATTAATGTATTCTAAACTCTTTATGGTTCATGGGCATCATTCTAATTTTTATAATTAATTTAGTAAAATCCATATATTGCTTAAATTAGTGGACTAACCACTCTAAAATCTAAATAACTAGAGAAATGGAGACAACAAACGTTCCAAACCTCTTCATCATATATCAATGGAGGATGCAATATGCCCTAAAAAAACAATATTGTCATATTTTTAATTTTACTCAAAATATGTAGGTTTACCCTATGAAAATATTGAATTTTCGTTAAATGCTCTATATAGTGAAGCTTATACTTTGGTGTTGCTTAAAATTATATTCACATTCTACATTTTATTAATGTATTCTAAACTCTTTTATGGTTCATGGGCATCATTCTATTTTTATAATTAATTTAGTAAACTCCATATATTGCTTAAATTAGTGGACTAACCACTCAAATTCTAAATAACTAGAGAAATGGAGACAACAAACGCTCCAAACCTCTGACCATCATTATATATCAATGGAGGATGCAATGCCCTAAAACAATATTGTCATATTTTTAATTTTACTCATGTAGGTTTACCCTATGAAAATATTGAATTTTCAGTTAAATGCTCTATAGTTTATACTTGGTGTTGCTTAAATTTATATCCACATTCTAATTTTTATTAATGTATTCTAAACCCTCTTTATGGTTCATGCATCACATCTACATTTTTATAATTAATTTAGTAAAACTCCATATATTGCTTAAATTAGTGGACTAACCACTTAAAATTTAAATAACTAGAGAAATGGAGACAACAAACGTTCCAAACCCTTTGACCATCATTATATATCAATGGAGGATGCAATATGCCCTAAAACAATATTTCATATTTTTAATTTTACTCCAAAATATATGAAAATATTGAATTTTCTGTTAAATGCTCTATATAGTGAAGCTTATACTTTTGGTGTTGCTTAAAATTTATATCCACATTCTAAATTTTATTATCAATTTTAAATTTCTCTTTTATTGCCTATTGGGCATCATTCAATAACTAGAGAAATGAGACCAAAACCGCCTCTTGACCATCATTATATATCAATGGAGGATGCAAATATGCTAAAAAATATTGTCATATTTTTAATTTTACTCAAAATATGTAGGTTTACCCTATGAAAATATTGAATTTTTCATAAATGCTCTATATAGTGAAGTTATACTCTTGGTGTTGCTTAAAATTTCTACCACATTCTACATTTTATTAATGTATTCTAAACTCTTTATGGTTCATGGGCATCATTCTAATTTTTATAATTAATTTAGTAAAACTCCATATATTGCTTAAATTAGTGGACTAACCACTCTAAAATTCTAAATAACTAGAGAAATGGAGACAACAAACGCTCCAAACCTTTGACCATCATTATATATCAATGGAGGATGCAAATATGCTCTAAAATATTGTCATATTTTTAATTTTACTCTAAAATATGTAGGTTTACCCGAAAATATTGAATTTTCTAAATGCTCTATATAGTGAAGCTTATACTTTTGGTGTTGCTTAAAAATTTATATCCACATTCTACATTTTTATTAATGTATTCTAAACTCCTTTATGGTTCATGGGCATCATTCAACTTTTTATAATTAATTTAGAAACTCCATATTGCTTAAATAAGGGACTAACCACTTAAAATTCTAAATAACTAGAGAAATGGAGACAACAAACGTTCCAAACCTCTTGACCATCATTATATATCAATGGAGGATGCAAATATGCCCTAAACAATATTGTCATATTTTTAATTTTACTCAAAATATGTAGGTTTACCCCATGAAAATATTGAATTTTCATAAATGCTCTATATAGTGAAGCTTATACTCTTTTTGGTGTTGCTTAAAAATTTCTAACCACATTCTACATTTTATTAATGTATTCTAAACCTCTTTATGGTTCGCATCATTCATTTTTATAATTAATTTAGTAAAACCATATATTGCTTAAATTAGTGGACTAACCACTCTAAAATTTAAATAACTAGAGAAATGGAGACAACAAACGTTCCAAACCTCTTTGACCATCAATATATCAATGGAGGATGCAAATATGCCCTAAAACAATATTATAATTTTTAATTTTACTCAAAATATGTAGGTTTACCCTATGAAAATATTGAATTTTTCGTTAAATGCTCTAGTGAAGCTTATACTTTTGGTGTTGCTTAAAAATTTCTAACCACATTCTACAATTTTATTAATGTATTCTAAACTCTCTTTATGGTTCATGGGCATCATTCACATTTTTATAATTAATTTAGAAAACTCCATATATTGTTAAATTAGGGACTAACCTAAAATTTAAATAACTAGAGAAATGGAGACAAACGTTCCAAACCTCTTTGACCATCATATATCAATGGAGGATGCAATATGCCCTAAAACAATATTGTCATATTTTTAATTTTACTCAAAATATGTAGGTTTACCTATGAAAATATTGAATTTTTCTTAAATGCTCTATATAGTGAAGCTTATACTCTTTGGTGTTGCTTTAAAAATTTCTAACCACATTCTACATTTTATTAATGTATTCTAAACTCTCTTTTATGGTTCATGGGCATCATTCTAATACTTTTATAATTAATTTAGTAAACTCCATATATTGCTTAAATTATGGACTAACCACTCTAAAATTCTAAATAAGAGAAATGGAGACAACAAACGTTCCAAACCTCTTTGACCATCATTATATATCAATGGAGGATGCAAATATGCTCTAAAACAATATCAATTTTTAATTTACTCAAAATATGAAGGTTTACCCCTATGAAAATATTGAATTTTCGCTAAATGCTCTATATAGTGAAGCTTATAACTTTGGTGTTGCTTAAAAATTTAACCACATTCTACATTTTTATTAATGTATTCTAAACTCTCTTTATGGTTCATGGGCATCATTCTACTTTTTATAATTAATTTAGTAAAACTCCATATTGCTTAAATTAGTGGACTAACCACCTAAAATTCTAAATAACTAGAGAAATGGAGACAACAAATTCCAAACCTCTTTGACCATCATTATATATCAATGGAGGATGCAAATATGCCCCTAAACAATATTGTCATATTTTTAATTTTACTCAAAATATGTAGGTTTACCCTATGAAAATATTGATTTTTCTTAAATGCTCTATATAGTGAAGCTTATTCTTTGGTGTTGCTTAAAATTTCTAACCACATTCCATTTTTATTAATGTATTCTAAACTTTATGGTCTATGCATCATTCTACTTTTTTTTATAATTAATTTAGTAAAACTCCATATATTGCTTAAATTAGGGACTAACCACTCTAAAATTCTAAATAACTAGAGAAATGGAGACAACAAACGTTCCAAACCCTTTGACCATCATTATATATCAATGGAGGATGCAATATGCCCTAAAACAATATTGTCATATTTTAATTTTACTCAAAATATGTAGGTTTACCCCTATGAAAATATTGAATTTTCGTTAAATGCTCTATAGTGAAGCTTATACTTTGGTGTTGCTTAAAATTTATAACCACATTCTACATTTTTATTAATGTATTCTAAACTCTTTATGGTCATGGGCATCATTCTACTTTTTATAATTAATTTAGTAAACTCCATATTGCTTAAATTAGTGGACTAACCACTCTAAAATTCTAAATAACTAGAGAAATGGAGACAACAAACGTTCCAAACCTCTTTGACCATCATATATCAATGGAGGATGCAAATATGCCCTAAAACAATATTGTCATATTTTTAATTTTACTCAAAATATGTAGGTTTACCCTATGAAAATATTGAATTTTTCTGTTAAATGCTCTATATAGTGAAGTTTATACTTTGGTGTTGCTTAAAATTTCTAACCACATTCTACATTTTATTAATGTATTCTAAACCTCTTTATGGTTCATGGCATCATTCAACTTTTTATAATTAATTTAGTAAACCCATATATCGCTTAAATTAGTGGACTAACCACTCTAAAATTCTAATAACTAGAGAAATAGAGACAACAGACGTTCCAAACCTCTTTGACCATCATTATATATCAATGGAGGATGCAATATGCTCAAACAATATTGTCAATTTTTAATTTTATCAAAATATGTAGGTTTACCCCTATGAAAATATTGAATTTTTCATAAATGCTCTATAGTGAAGCTTATACTTTGGTGTTGCTTAAAATTATAACCACATTCTACATTTTTATTAATGTATTCTAAACTCTTTATGGTTCATGGGCATCATTCTACTTTTTATAATTAATTTAGTAAAACTCCATATATTTAAATTAGGACTAACCACCTAAAATTTAAATAACTAGAGAAATGGAGACAACAACGTTCCAAACCCTTTGACCATCATTATATATCAATGGAGGATGCAAATGCCTAAAAATATTATATTTTTAATTTTACTCAAAATATGTAGGTTTACCCATGAAAATATTGAATTTTCATAAATGCTCTATATGAAGCTTATACTTTGGTGTTGCTAAAATTTATATCCACATCTAAATTTTATTAATGTATTCTAAACTCTTTATGGTTCATGGCATCATTCAACATTTATAATTAATTTAGAAAATCATATCTGCTTAAATTAGTGGACTAACCACCTAAAATTTAAATAACTAGAGAATGAGACAACAAATTCCAAACCCTTGACCATATATATCAATGGAGGATGCAAATATGCTCTAAAACAATATTATAATTTTAATTTTATCAAAATATGGTGGTTACCCTAAGAAAATATTGAATTTTCTAAATGCTCATATAGTGAAGCTTATACTCTTTGTGTTGCTTAAAATCATACCATATCTCAATTTTTATTAATGTATTCTAAACCTCTTTATGGTTCATGGGCATCATTCAACATTTTTATAATTAATTTAGAAAATCCATATATTGCTTAAATTAGTGACTAACCAATCTAAAATTCTAAATAACTAGAGAAATGGAGACAACAAACGCTCCAACTTAATTTATCATTATATATCAATGAGGATGCTAATATTCTAAAACAATATTGTTCATATTTTTAAATTTTACTCAAAATATGTAGGCCACTTATGAAAATATTGAATTTTCAAATTCTATATAGTGAAGCTTATACTTTGTGTTGCTTAATTTATATCCACATCTAAATTTTTATTAATGTATTCTAAACTCTTTATGGTTCATGGCATCATTCAACATTTTTAATTAATTTAGTAAAATCCCATATCATAAAATTAGGGATTAACCACTTAAAATTCTAAATAACTAGAGAAATAGAGACAATGATTCAAACCTCTTTGACCATCATTATATATCAATGGAGGATGCAAATATGCTCAAAACATACAAATTTGTTTTTAATTTATTCAAAATATGAAGGTACTTACAAAATACGAATTTCATAAATGCTCTATATAAGGAAGTTATACTTTGGTGTTGCTAAAACCAACTACATCTACATTTATTAATGTACTAAACTTCTTATGGTTCATGGCATCATTCTACTTTTTATAATTAATTTAGTAAACTCCATATATTGTTTAAATTAAGGATCAACCACTTAAAATTCTAAATAATCAGAGAAATGGAGACAGACGCTCCAAACTCTTTGACCATCATTATATATCAATTGAGGATGCAAATATTCCAAACAATATTGTCATTTTTAATTTTACTCAAAATATGAAGGTTAATTTATGAAAAATATTGATTTTTCTAAATGCTCTATGAAGCTTATTCTCTTTGGCTTTAAAATTTCTAACACATTCTACATTTTATTAATGTATTCTAAACTCTTTATGGTTCATGCATCATCTACTTTTTATAATAATTTAGTAAAATCCATATATTACTTAAATTAGTGACTAACCACCTAAAATTCCAATAATTAGAGAAATGGAGACAACAAACGTTCCAAACCCCTTGACCATCATTATATATCAATGGAGATGCAAATATGCCCTAAACAATATTGTCATTTTTAATTTTATCAAATATGAAGGTTTATCTAATGAAAATACAATTTTTAAATGCTCATATAGTGAAGCTACTTAAAGGCTTAAAATTTATCCACATTCTACATTTTATTAATGTATTCAAACCTTTATAGTTCATGGCATCATTCTACTTTTTATAATTCTAATTTTATGTAAAACTCATGTATTGTTTAAATTAATAGGACTAACCACTTAAAATCACCAAATAAATAATTGTGAGAAATAGACAAACGTTCCAAACTTTGTTCATCATTATATATCAATGGAGGATGCAAATATGCTCTAAACAATATTATATTTTTAATTTACTCAAAATATGTACTATCCCTATGAAAATATTAACTGCTAAATGCTTATATATAGTTTATATTTTGCGTTGTTTAAAATTTATACCACATTCTAAATTTTATTAATGTATTCTAACCCTTTGGTTCATGGCATCAT
>JAEACV010001038.1:0-27237 GCA_016432835.1 Brassica nigra
ATGTATATAGGAAGCTTATACTTTCGTTGCTTAAAATTTCAACCACATTCTACATTTTATTAATGTATTCTAAACTCTTTATGGTTCATGGGCATCATTCTATTTTATAATTAATTTAGTAAACCCATATATTGTTTAAATTAGTGGACTAACCACTCTAAAATTCTAAATAACTAGAGAAATGGAGACAAACGCTCCAAACCTTTTGACCATCATTATATCAATGGAGGATGCAAATATTCCTAAAACAATATTGTCATATTTTTAATTTTACTCAAAATATGAAGGTTTACCCTATGAAAATATTGATTTTTCTAAATGCTCTATATGAAGCTTATACTTTTGGTGTTGCTTAAATTTTAACCACATTCTACATTTTATTAATGTATTCTAAACTCTCTTTATGGTTCATATCATCATTCTACTTTTTATAATTAATTTAGTAAAACTCCATATATTGCTTAAATTAGTGGACTAACCACTCTAAAATTCTAAATAACTAGAGAAATAGAGACAACAAACGCCCAAACCTCTTTCCATCATTATATATATGGAGGATGCAAATATTCTAAAACAATATTGTCATATTTTTAATTTTACTCAAAATATGAAGGTTTACCCTATGAAAATATTGAATTTTCGTTAAATGCTCTATATAGTGAAGCTTATACTTTTGGTGTTGCTTAAAATTTTAACCACATTCTACATTTTTATTAATGTATTCTAAACTCTTTATGGTTCATGGTCATCATTCTACTTTTTATAATTAATTTAGTAAACCCATATATTGCTTAAATTAAGGACTAACCACTCTAAAATTCTAAATAACTAGAGAAATGGAGACAACAAACGTTCCAAACCTCTTTGACCATCATTATATCAATGGAGGATGCAAATATGCCCTAAAACAATATTGTCATATTTTTAATTTTACTCAAAATATGAAGGTTTACCCTATGAAAATATTGATTTTTCTTAAATGCTCTATATAGTGAAGCTTATACTTTGGTGTTGCTTAAAATTTCTAACCACATTCTACATTTTATTAATGTATTCTAAACTCTTTTATGGTTCATGGGCATCATTCTACTTTTTATAATTAATTTAGTAAAACCCATATATTGCTTAAATTAGGGACTAACCACTCTAAAATTCTAAATAACTAGAGAAATGGAGACAACAAACGTTCCAAACCTCTTGACCATCATTATATATCAATGGAGGATGCAATATGCCCTAAACAATATTGTCATATTTTTAATTTTACTCAAAATATGTAGGTTTACCCCTATGAAAATATTGATTTTTCGTTAAATGCTCTATATAGTGAAGCTTATACTTTGGTGTTGCTTAAAATTTATAACCACATTCTACATTTTATTAATGTATTCTAAACTCTTTTATGGTTCATGGGCATCATTCTAATTTTTATAATTAATTTAGTAAAACTCCATATATTGCTTAAATTAGTGGACTAACCACTCTAAAATCTAAATAACTAGAAATGGAGACAACAAACGTTCCAAACCTCTTTGACCATCATTATATATCAATGGAGGATGCAAATATGCCCTAAAACAATATTGTCATATTTTTAATTTTACTCAAAATATGTAGGTTTACCCTATGAAAATATTGAATTTTCGTTAAATGCTCTATATAGTGAAGCTTATACTTTTGGTGTTGCTTAAAATTTCTAACCACATTCTACATTTTATTAATGTATTCTAAACTCTTTATGGTTCATGGGCATCATTCTACTTTTTATAATTAATTTAGTAAACTCCATATATTGCTTAAATTAAGGACTAACCACTCTAAAATTTAAATAACTAGAGAAATGGAGACAACAAACGTTCAAACCTCTTTGACCATCATTATATCAATGGAGGATGCAAATATAAAACAATATTGTCATATTTTAATTTTACTCAAAATATGAAGGTTTACCCCTATGAAAATATTGAATTTTTCAAATGCTCTATATGTGAAGCTTATACTCTTTGGTGTTGCTTAAAATTTTAACCACATTCTAAATTTTTAATGTATTCTAAACTCTTTATGGTTCATGGGCATCATTCTACTTTTATAATTAATTTAGTAAAACTCCATATTGCTTAAATTAGTGGACTAACCACTCTAAAATTCTAAATAACTAGAGAAATGGAGACAACATACGTTCCAAACCTCTTTGACCATCATTATATATCAATGGAGGATGCAATATGCCCTAAAACAATATTGTCATATTTTTAATTTTACTCAAAATATGTAGGTTTACCCTATGAAAATATTGATTTTTCGTTAAATGCTCTATAAGAAGCTTATACTTTGGTGTTGCTTAAAATTTAACCACATTCTACATTTTATTAATGTATTCTAAACTCTTTATGGTTCATGGCATCATTCTACTTTTTATAATTAATTTAGTAAACTCATATATCTTAAATTAGTGGACTAACCACTCTAAAATTTAAATAACTAGAGAAATGGAGACAACAAACGTTCCAAACCTCTTTGACCATCATTATATATCAATGGAGGATGCAAATATGCCCTAAAACAATATTGTCATATTTTTAATTTTACTCAAAATATGTAGGTTTACCCTATGAAAATATTGAATTTTCGTTAAATGCTCTATATAGTGAAGCTTATACTTTGGTGTTGCTTAAAATTTCTAACCACATTCTACATTTTTATTAATGTATTCTAAACTCTTTATGGTTCATGGGCATCATTCTATTTTTATAATTAATTTAGTAAACTCCATATATTGCTTAAATTAGTGGACTAACAACCTAAAATTCTAAATAACTAGAGAAATGGAGACAACAAACGTTCCAAACCTCTTTGACCATCATAATATATCAATGGAGGATGCAAATATTCCCTAAAACAATATTGTCATATTTTTAATTTTACTCAAAATATGAAGGTTTACCCCTATGAAAATATTGAATTTTCGTTAAATGCTCTATATAGTGAAGCTTATACTTTTGGTGTTGCTTAAAATTTCTAACCACATTCTACATTTTATTAATGTATTCTAAACTCTTTATGGTTCATGGGCATCATTCTACTTTTTATAATTAATTTAGAAAACTCCATATATTGCTTAAATTAAGGGACTAACCACTCTAAAATTTAAATAACTAGAGAAATGGAGACAACAAACGCTCCAAACCTCTTTGACCATCATTATATATCAATGGAGGATGCAAATATTCCCTAAAACAATATTGTCATATTTTTAATTTTACTCAAAATATGTAGGTTTACCCTATGAAAATATTGAATTTTCGTTAAATGCTCTATATAGTGAAGCTTATACTTTTGGTGTTGCTTAAAATTTTAACCACATTCTACATTTTATTAATGTATTCTAAACTCTTTATGGTTCATGGGCATCATTCTACTTTTTATAATTAATTTAGTAAACTCCATATATTAAATTAGTGGACTAACCACTCTAAAATTTAAATAACTAGAGAAATGGAGACAACAAACGTTCCAAACCTCTTTGACCATCATTATATATCAATGGAGGATGCAAATATGCCCTAAAACAATATTGTCATATTTTTAATTTTACTCAAAATATGAAGGTTTACCCTATGAAAATATTGATTTTTAAATGCTCTATATAAAGCTTATACTTTTGGTGTTGCTTAAAATTTTAACCACATTCTACATTTTATTAATGTATTCTAAACTCTTTATGGTTCATGGGCATCATTCTACTTTTTATAATTAATTTAGTAAACTCCATATATTGCTTAAATTAGGACTAACCACTCTAAAATTTAAATAACTAGAGAAATGGAGACAACAAACGTTCCAAACCTCTTTGACCATCATTATATATCAATGGAGGATGCAAATATAAAACAATATTGTCATATTTTTAATTTTACTCAAAATATGTTTACCCTATGAAAATATTGAATTTTCTTAAATGCTCTATATAGTGAAGCTTATACTCTTGGTGTTGCTTAAAATTTAACCACATTCTACATTTTATTAATGTATTCTAAACTCTTTATGGTTCATGGGCATCATTCTACTTTTTATAATTAATTTAGTAAACTCCATATATTGCTTAAATTAGTGGACTAACCACTCTAAAATTTAAATAACTAGAGAAATGGAGACAACAAACGCTCCAAACCTCTTTGACCATCATTATATATCAATGGAGGATGCAAATATGCCCTAAAACAATATTGTCATATTTTTAATTTTACTCAAAATATGTAGGTTTACCCTATGAAAATATTGATTTTTCAAATGCTCTATATAAGAAGCTTATACTTTTGTTGCTTAAAATTTTAACCACATTCTACATTTTATTAATGTATTCTAAACTCTTTATGGTTCATGGGCATCATTCTACTTTTTATAATTAATTTAGTAAACTCCATATATTGCTTAAATTAGTGGACTAACCACTCTAAAATTTAAATAACTAGAGAAATGGAGACAACAAACGCTCCAAACCTCTTTGACCATCATTATATATCAATGGAGGATGCAAATATGCCTAAAACAATATTGTCATATTTTTAATTTTACTCAAAATATGAAGGTTTACCCTATGAAAATATTGATTTTTCGTTAAATGCTCTATATAGTGAAGCTTATACTCTTGGTGTTGCTTAAAATTTTAACCACATTCTACATTTTTATTAATGTATTCTAAACTCTTTATGGTTCATGGGCATCATTCTAATTTTTATAATTAATTTAGTAAACTCCATATATTGCTTAAATTAGTGGACTAACCACTCTAAAATTCTAAATAACTAGAGAAATGGAGACAACAAACGTTCCAAACCTCTTTGACCATCATTATATATCAATGGAGGATGCAAATATGCCCTAAAACAATATTGTCATATTTTTAATTTTACTCAAAATATGTAGGTTTACCCTATGAAAATATTGATTTTTCGTTAAATGCTCTATATAGTGAAGCTTATACTCTTTGTGTTGCTTAAAATTTTAACCACATTCTACATTTTATTAATGTATTCTAAACTCTTTATGGTTCATGGGCATCATTCTACTTTTTATAATTAATTTAGTAAACTCCATATATTGCTTAAATTAGTGGACTAACCACTCTAAAATTCTAAATAACTAGAGAAATGGAGACAACAAACGTTCCAAACCTCTTTGACCATCATTATATATCAATGGAGGATGCAAATATGCCTAAAACAATATTGTCATATTTTTAATTTTACTCAAAATATGAAGGTTTACCCTATGAAAATATTGAATTTTTTAAATGCTCTATATAGTGAAGCTTATACTCTTGGTGTTGCTTAAAATTTTAACCACATTCTACATTTTATTAATGTATTCTAAACTCTTTGGTTCATGGGCATCATTCTACTTTTTATAATTAATTTAGTAAAACTCCATATATTAAATTAGGACTAACCACTCTAAAATTCTAAATAACTAGAGAAATGGAGACAACAAACGTTCCAAACCTCTTTGACCATCATTATATATCAATGGAGGATGCAAATATGCCCTAAAACAATATTGTCATATTTTTAATTTTACTCAAAATATGTAGGTTTACCCTATGAAAATATTGAATTTTCGTTAAATGCTCTATATAGTGAAGCTTATACTCTTTGGTGTTGCTTAAAATTTTAACCACATTCTACATTTTATTAATGTATTCTAAACTCTTTTATGGTTCATGGGCATCATTCTACTTTTTATAATTAATTTAGTAAACTCCATATATTGCTTAAATTAGTGGACTAACCACTCTAAAATTCTAAATAACTAGAGAAATGGAGACAACAAACGTTCCAAACCTCTTTGACCATCATTATATATCAATGGAGGATGCAAATATGCCCTAAAACAATATTGTCATATTTTTAATTTTACTCAAAATATGTAGGTTTACCCTATGAAAATATTGAATTTTCGTTAAATGCTCTATATAGTGAAGCTTATACTCTTTGGTGTTGCTTAAAATTTCTAACCACATTCTACATTTTATTAATGTATTCTAAACTCTTTATGGTTCATGGGCATCATTCTACTTTTTATAATTAATTTAGTAAAACTCCATATATTGCTTAAATTAGTGGACTAACCACTCTAAAATTTAAATAACTAGAGAAATGGAGACAACAAACGTTCCAAACCTCTTTGACCATCATTATATATCAATGGAGGATGCAAATATGCCCTAAAACAATATTGTCATATTTTTAATTTTACTCAAAATATGTAGGTTTACCCTATGAAAATATTGATTTTTCGTTAAATGCTCTATATAGTGAAGCTTATACTTTGGTGTTGCTTAAAATTTTAACCACATTCTACATTTTATTAATGTATTCTAAACTCTTTATGGTTCATGGGCATCATTCTACTTTTTATAATTAATTTAGTAAACTCCATATATTGCTTAAATTAGTGGACTAACCATTCTAAAATCTTTAATAACTAGAGAAATGGAGACAACAAACGTTCCAAACCTCTTTGACCATCATTATATATCAATGGAGGATGCAAATATGCCCTAAAACAATATTGTCATATTTTTAATTTTACTCAAAATATGTAGGTTTACCCTATGAAAATATTGAATTTTCGTTAAATGCTCTATATAGTGAAGCTTATACTCTTTGGTGTTGCTTAAAATTTCTAACCACATTCTACATTTTATTAATGTATTCTAAACTCTTTATGGTTCATGGGCATCATTCTACTTTTTATAATTAATTTAGTAAAACTCCATATATTGCTTAAATTAGTGGACTAACCACTCTAAAATTCTAAATAACTAGAGAAATGGAGACAACAAACGTTCCAAACCTCTTTGACCATCATTATATATCAATGGAGGATGCAAATATGCCCTAAAACAATATTGTCATATTTTTAATTTTACTCAAAATATGTAGGTTTACCCTATGAAAATATTGAATTTTCTTAAATGCTCTATATAGTGAAGCTTATACTTTTGGTGTTGCTTAAAATTTCTAACCACATTCTACATTTTATTAATGTATTCTAAACTCTTTATGGTTCATGGGCATCATTCTACTTTTTATAATTAATTTAGTAAAACTCCATATATTGCTTAAATTAGTGGACTAACCACTCTAAAATTCTAAATAACTAGAGAAATGGAGACAACAAACGTTCCAAACCTCTTTGACCATCATTATATATCAATGGAGGATGCAAATATGCCCTAAAACAATATTGTCATATTTTTAATTTTACTCAAAATATGAAGGTTTACCCTATGAAAATATTGATTTTTCTTAAATGCTCTATATAGTGAAGCTTATACTCTTTGGTGTTGCTTAAAATTTTAACCACATTCTACATTTTATTAATGTATTCTAAACTCTTTATGGTTCATGGGCATCATTCTACTTTTTATAATTAATTTAGTAAAACTCCATATATTGCTTAAATTAGTGGACTAACCACTCTAAAATTCTAATAACTAGAGAAATGGAGACAACAAACGTTCCAAACCTCTTTGACCATCATTATATATCAATGGAGGATGCAAATATGCCCTAAAACAATATTGTCATATTTTTAATTTTACTCAAAATATGTAGGTTTACCCTATGAAAATATTGAATTTTCGTTAAATGCTCTATATAGTGAAGCTTATACTCTTTGGTGTTGCTTAAAATTTCTAACCACATTCTACATTTTATTAATGTATTCTAAACTCTTTTATGGTTCATGGGCATCATTCTACTTTTTATAATTAATTTAGTAAAACTCCATATATTGCTTAAATTAGTGGACTAACCACTCTAAAATTCTAAATAACTAGAGAAATGGAGACAACAAACGTTCCAAACCTCTTTGACCATCATTATATATCAATGGAGGATGCAAATATGCCCTAAAACAATATTGTCATATTTTTAATTTTACTCAAAATATGTAGGTTTACCCTATGAAAATATTGAATTTTCGTTAAATGCTCTATATAGTGAAGCTTATACTCTTTGGTGTTGCTTAAAATTTCTAACCACATTCTACATTTTATTAATGTATTCTAAACTCTCTTTATGGTTCATGGGCATCATTCTACTTTTTATAATTAATTTAGTAAAACTCCATATATTGCTTAAATTAGTGGACTAACCACTCTAAAATTCTAAATAACTAGAGAAATGGAGACAACAAACGTTCCAAACCTCTTTGACCATCATTATATATCAATGGAGGATGCAAATATGCCCTAAAACAATATTGTCATATTTTTAATTTTACTCAAAATATGAAGGTTTACCCTATGAAAATATTGATTTTTCGTTAAATGCTCTATATAGTGAAGCTTATACTCTTTGGTGTTGCTTAAAATTTTAACCACATTCTACATTTTATTAATGTATTCTAAACTCTCTTTATGGTTCATGGGCATCATTCTAATTTTTATAATTAATTTAGTAAAACTCCATATATTGCTTAAATTAGTGGACTAACCACTCTAAAATTCTAAATAACTAGAGAAATGGAGACAACAAACGTTCCAAACCTCTTTGACCATCATTATATATCAATGGAGGATGCAAATATGCCTAAAACAATATTGTCATATTTTTAATTTTACTCAAAATATGTAGGTTTACCCTATGAAAATATTGATTTTTCGTTAAATGCTCTATATAGTGAAGCTTATACTCTTTGGTGTTGCTTAAAATTTCTAACCACATTCTACATTTTATTAATGTATTCTAAACTCTTTTATGGTTCATGGGCATCATTCTACTTTTTATAATTAATTTAGTAAAACTCCATATATTGCTTAAATTAGTGGACTAACCACTCTAAAATTCTAAATAACTAGAGAAATGGAGACAACAAACGTTCCAAACCTCTTTGACCATCATTATATATCAATGGAGGATGCAAATATGCCCTAAAACAATATTGTCATATTTTTAATTTTACTCAAAATATGTAGGTTTACCCTATGAAAATATTGATTTTTCGTTAAATGCTCTATATAGTGAAGCTTATACTTTTGGTGTTGCTTAAAATTTTAACCACATTCTACATTTTATTAATGTATTCTAAACTCTTTATGGTTCATGGGCATCATTCTACTTTTTATAATTAATTTAGTAAAACTCCATATATTGCTTAAATTAGTGGACTAACCACTCTAAAATTTAAATAACTAGAGAAATGGAGACAACAAACGTTCCAAACCTCTTTGACCATCATTATATATCAATGGAGGATGCAAATATGCCCTAAAACAATATTGTCATATTTTTAATTTTACTCAAAATATGTAGGTTTACCCTATGAAAATATTGATTTTTCAAATGCTCTATATAGTGAAGCTTATACTCTTTGGTGTTGCTTAAAATTTCTAACCACATTCTACATTTTATTAATGTATTCTAAACTCTCTTTATGGTTCATGGGCATCATTCTACTTTTTATAATTAATTTAGTAAAACTCCATATATTGCTTAAATTAGTGGACTAACCACTCTAAAATTCTAAATAACTAGAGAAATGGAGACAACAAACGTTCCAAACCTCTTTGACCATCATTATATATCAATGGAGGATGCAAATATGCCCTAAAACAATATTGTCATATTTTTAATTTTACTCAAAATATGTAGGTTTACCCTATGAAAATATTGAATTTTCGTTAAATGCTCTATATAGTGAAGCTTATACTTTGGTGTTGCTTAAAATTTCTAACCACATTCTACATTTTATTAATGTATTCTAAACTCTCTTTATGGTTCATGGGCATCATTCTACTTTTTATAATTAATTTAGTAAAACTCCATATATTGCTTAAATTAGTGGACTAACCACTCTAAAATTCTAAATAACTAGAGAAATGGAGACAACAAACGTTCCAAACCTCTTTGACCATCATTATATATCAATGGAGGATGCAAATATGCCCTAAAACAATATTGTCATATTTTTAATTTTACTCAAAATATGTAGGTTTACCCTATGAAAATATTGAATTTTCGTTAAATGCTCTATATAAAGCTTATACTTTGGTGTTGCTTAAAATTTTAACCACATTCTACATTTTATTAATGTATTCTAAACTCTTTATGGTTCATGGGCATCATTCTAATTTTTATAATTAATTTAGTAAAACTCCATATATTGCTTAAATTAGTGGACTAACCACTCTAAAATTTAAATAACTAGAGAAATGGAGACAACAAACGTTCCAAACCTCTTTGACCATCATTATATATCAATGGAGGATGCAAATATGCCCTAAAACAATATTGTCATATTTTTAATTTTACTCAAAATATGTAGGTTTACCCTATGAAAATATTGAATTTTCGTTAAATGCTCTATATAGTGAAGCTTATACTTTTGGTGTTGCTTAAAATTTAACCACATTCTACATTTTATTAATGTATTCTAAACTCTTTATGGTTCATGGGCATCATTCTACTTTTTATAATTAATTTAGTAAAACTCCATATATTGCTTAAATTAGTGGACTAACCACTCTAAAATTCTAAATAACTAGAGAAATGGAGACAACAAACGTTCCAAACCTCTTTGACCATCATTATATATCAATGGAGGATGCAAATATGCCCTAAAACAATATTGTCATATTTTTAATTTTACTCAAAATATGTAGGTTTACCCTATGAAAATATTGAATTTTTCGTTAAATGCTCTATATAGTGAAGCTTATACTTTTGGTGTTGCTTAAAATTTCTAACCACATTCTACATTTTATTAATGTATTCTAAACTCTTTATGGTTCATGGGCATCATTCTACTTTTTATAATTAATTTAGTAAAACTCCATATATTGCTTAAATTAGTGGACTAACCACTCTAAAATTCTAAATAACTAGAGAAATGGAGACAACAAACGTTCCAAACCTCTTTGACCATCATTATATATCAATGGAGGATGCAAATATGCCCTAAAACAATATTGTCATATTTTTAATTTTACTCAAAATATGTAGGTTTACCCTATGAAAATATTGAATTTTTCGTTAAATGCTCTATATAGTGAAGCTTATACTCTTTGGTGTTGCTTAAAATTTTAACCACATTCTACATTTTATTAATGTATTCTAAACTCTTTATGGTTCATGGGCATCATTCTAATTTTTATAATTAATTTAGTAAAACTCAAAATATTGCTTAAATTAGTGGACTAACCATTCTAAAATCTTTAATAACTAGAGAAATGGAGACAACAAACGTTCCAAACCTCTTTGACCATCATTATATATCAATGGAGGATGCAAATATGCCCTAAAACAATATTGTCATATTTTTAATTTTACTCAAAATATGTAGGTTTACCCTATGAAAATATTGAATTTTCGTTAAATGCTCTATATAGTGAAGCTTATACTTTTGGTGTTGCTTAAAATTTCTAACCACATTCTACATTTTATTAATGTATTCTAAACTCTTTATGGTTCATGGGCATCATTCTACTTTTTATAATTAATTTAGTAAAACTCCATATATTGCTTAAATTAGTGGACTAACCACTCTAAAATTCTAAATAACTAGAGAAATGGAGACAACAAACGTTCCAAACCTCTTTGACCATCATTATATATCAATGGAGGATGCAAATATGCCCTAAAACAATATTGTCATATTTTTAATTTTACTCAAAATATGTAGGTTTACCCTATGAAAATATTGATTTTTCGTTAAATGCTCTATATAGTGAAGCTTATACTCTTTGGTGTTGCTTAAAATTTCTAACCACATTCTACATTTTATTAATGTATTCTAAACTCTTTTATGGTTCATGGGCATCATTCTACTTTTTATAATTAATTTAGTAAAACTCCATATATTGCTTAAATTAGTGGACTAACCACTCTAAAATTCTAAATAACTAGAGAAATGGAGACAACAAACGTTCCAAACCTCTTTGACCATCATTATATATCAATGGAGGATGCAAATATGCCCTAAAACAATATTGTCATATTTTTAATTTTACTCAAAATATGTAGGTTTACCCTATGAAAATATTGATTTTTCGTTAAATGCTCTATATAGTGAAGCTTATACTTTTGGTGTTGCTTAAAATTTTAACCACATTCTACATTTTATTAATGTATTCTAAACTCTTTATGGTTCATGGGCATCATTCTAATTTTTATAATTAATTTAGTAAAACTCATATATTGCTTAAATTAGTGGACTAACCACTCTAAAATTCTAATAACTAGAGAAATGGAGACAACAAACGTTCCAAACCTCTTTGACCATCATTATATATCAATGGAGGATGCAAATATGCCCTAAAACAATATTGTCATATTTTTAATTTTACTCAAAATATGTAGGTTTACCCTATGAAAATATTGAATTTTCTTAAATGCTCTATATAGTGAAGCTTATACTTTTGGTGTTGCTTAAAATTTCTAACCACATTCTACATTTTATTAATGTATTCTAAACTCTTTATGGTTCATGGGCATCATTCTACTTTTTATAATTAATTTAGTAAAACTCCATATATTGCTTAAATTAGTGGACTAACCACTCTAAAATTCTAAATAACTAGAGAAATGGAGACAACAAACGTTCCAAACCTCTTTGACCATCATTATATATCAATGGAGGATGCAAATATGCCCTAAAACAATATTGTCATATTTTTAATTTTACTCAAAATATGTAGGTTTACCCTATGAAAATATTGAATTTTCGTTAAATGCTCTATATAGAAGCTTATACTTTTGGTGTTGCTTAAAATTTCTAACCACATTCTACATTTTATTAATGTATTCTAAACTCTCTTTATGGTTCATGGGCATCATTCTACTTTTTATAATTAATTTAGTAAAACTCCATATATTGCTTAAATTAGTGGACTAACCACTCTAAAATTTAAATAACTAGAGAAATGGAGACAACAAACGTTCCAAACCTCTTTGACCATCATTATATATCAATGGAGGATGCAAATATGCCCTAAAACAATATTGTCATATTTTTAATTTTACTCAAAATATGTAGGTTTACCCTATGAAAATATTGATTTTTCGTTAAATGCTCTATATAGTGAAGCTTATACTCTTTGGTGTTGCTTAAAATTTCTAACCACATTCTACATTTTATTAATGTATTCTAAACTCTCTTTATGGTTCATGGGCATCATTCTAATTTTTATAATTAATTTAGTAAAACTCCATATATTGCTTAAATTAGTGGACTAACCACTCTAAAATTCTAAATAACTAGAGAAATGGAGACAACAAACGTTCCAAACCTCTTTGACCATCATTATATATCAATGGAGGATGCAAATATGCCCTAAAACAATATTGTCATATTTTTAATTTTACTCAAAATATGTAGGTTTACCCTATGAAAATATTGAATTTTCTTAAATGCTCTATATAGTGAAGCTTATACTCTTTGGTGTTGCTTAAAATTTCTAACCACATTCTACATTTTATTAATGTATTCTAAACTCTTTATGGTTCATGGGCATCATTCTACTTTTTATAATTAATTTAGTAAAACTCCATATATTGCTTAAATTAGTGGACTAACCACTCTAAAATTCTAAATAACTAGAGAAATGGAGACAACAAACGTTCCAAACCTCTTTGACCATCATTATATATCAATGGAGGATGCAAATATGCCCTAAAACAATATTGTCATATTTTTAATTTTACTCAAAATATGAGGTTTACCCTATGAAAATATTGAATTTTCGTTAAATGCTCTATATAGTGAAGCTTATACTTTTGGTGTTGCTTAAAATTTTAACCACATTCTACATTTTATTAATGTATTCTAAACTCTCTTTATGGTTCATGGGCATCATTCTACTTTTTATAATTAATTTAGTAAAACTCCATATATTGCTTAAATTAGTGGACTAACCACTCTAAAATTTAAATAACTAGAGAAATGGAGACAACAAACGTTCCAAACCTCTTTGACCATCATTATATATCAATGGAGGATGCAAATATGCCCTAAAACAATATTGTCATATTTTTAATTTTACTCAAAATATGTAGGTTTACCCTATGAAAATATTGAATTTTCGTTAAATGCTCTATATAGTGAAGCTTATACTCTTTGGTGTTGCTTAAAATTTCTAACCACATTCTACATTTTATTAATGTATTCTAAACTCTTTTATGGTTCATGGGCATCATTCTACTTTTTATAATTAATTTAGTAAAACTCCATATATTGCTTAAATTAGTGGACTAACCACTCTAAAATTCTAAATAACTAGAGAAATGGAGACAACAAACGTTCCAAACCTCTTTGACCATCATTATATATCAATGGAGGATGCAAATATGCCTAAAACAATATTGTCATATTTTTAATTTTACTCAAAATATGTAGGTTTACCCTATGAAAATATTGAATTTTTCGTTAAATGCTCTATATAGTGAAGCTTATACTCTTTGGTGTTGCTTAAAATTTCTAACCACATTCTACATTTTATTAATGTATTCTAAACTCTTTATGGTTCATGGGCATCATTCTACTTTTTATAATTAATTTAGTAAAACTCCATATATTGCTTAAATTAGTGGACTAACCACTCTAAAATTCTAAATAACTAGAGAAATGGAGACAACAAACGTTCCAAACCTCTTTGACCATCATTATATATCAATGGAGGATGCAAATATGCCCTAAAACAATATTGTCATATTTTTAATTTTACTCAAAATATGTAGGTTTACCCTATGAAAATATTGAATTTTCGTTAAATGCTCTATATAGTGAAGCTTATACTCTTTGGTGTTGCTTAAAATTTCTAACCACATTCTACATTTTATTAATGTATTCTAAACTCTTTTATGGTTCATGGGCATCATTCTAATTTTTATAATTAATTTAGTAAAACTCCATATATTGCTTAAATTAGTGGACTAACCACTCTAAAATTCTAAATAACTAGAGAAATGGAGACAACAAACGTTCCAAACCTCTTTGACCATCATTATATATCAATGGAGGATGCAAATATGCCCTAAAACAATATTGTCATATTTTTAATTTTACTCAAAATATGTAGGTTTACCCTATGAAAATATTGAATTTTTCTTAAATGCTCTATATAGTGAAGCTTATATTTGGTGTTGCTTAAAATTTCTAACCACATTCTACATTTTATTAATGTATTCTAAACTCTCTTTATGGTTCATGGGCATCATTCTACTTTTTATAATTAATTTAGTAAAACTCCATATATTGCTTAAATTAGTGGACTAACCACTCTAAAATTCTAAATAACTAGAGAAATGGAGACAACAAACGTTCCAAACCTCTTTGACCATCATTATATATCAATGGAGGATGCAAATATGCCCTAAAACAATATTGTCATATTTTTAATTTTACTCAAAATATGTAGGTTTACCCTATGAAAATATTGAATTTTCGTTAAATGCTCTATATAGTGAAGCTTATACTCTTTGGTGTTGCTTAAAATTTCTAACCACATTCTACATTTTATTAATGTATTCTAAACTCTTTTATGGTTCATGGGCATCATTCTACTTTTTATAATTAATTTAGTAAAACTCCATATATTGCTTAAATTAGTGGACTAACCACTCTAAAATTCTAAATAACTAGAGAAATGGAGACAACAAACGTTCCAAACCTCTTTGACCATCATTATATATCAATGGAGGATGCAAATATGCCCTAAAACAATATTGTCATATTTTTAATTTTACTCAAAATATGAAGGTTTACCCTATGAAAATATTGAATTTTCGTTAAATGCTCTATATAGTTTATACTTTTGGTGTTGCTTAAAATTTCTAACCACATTCTACATTTTATTAATGTATTCTAAACTCTCTTTATGGTTCATGGGCATCATTCTACTTTTTATAATTAATTTAGTAAAACTCCATATATTGCTTAAATTAGTGGACTAACCACTCTAAAATTCTAAATAACTAGAGAAATGGAGACAACAAACGTTCCAAACCTCTTTGACCATCATTATATATCAATGGAGGATGCAAATATGCCCTAAAACAATATTGTCATATTTTTAATTTTACTCAAAATATGTAGGTTTACCCTATGAAAATATTGAATTTTTCGTTAAATGCTCTATATAGAAGCTTATACTTTTGGTGTTGCTTAAAATTTCTAACCACATTCTACATTTTATTAATGTATTCTAAACTCTTTATGGTTCATGGGCATCATTCTAATTTTTATAATTAATTTAGTAAAACTCAAAATATTGCTTAAATTAGTGGACTAACCATTCTAAAATCTTTAATAACTAGAGAAATGGAGACAACAAACGTTCCAAACCTCTTTGACCATCATTATATATCAATGGAGGATGCAAATATGCCCTAAAACAATATTGTCATATTTTTAATTTTACTCAAAATATGTAGGTTTACCCTATGAAAATATTGAATTTTCATTAAATGCTCTATATAGTGAAGCTTATACTTTTGGTGTTGCTTAAAATTTCTAACCACATTCTACATTTTATTAATGTATTCTAAACTCTTTATGGTTCATGGGCATCATTCTACTTTTTATAATTAATTTAGTAAAACTCCATATATTGCTTAAATTAGTGGACTAACCACTCTAAAATTCTAAATAACTAGAGAAATGGAGACAACAAACGTTCCAAACCTCTTTGACCATCATTATATATCAATGGAGGATGCAAATATGCCCTAAAACAATATTGTCATATTTTTAATTTTACTCAAAATATGTAGGTTTACCCTATGAAAATATTGAATTTTCGTTAAATGCTCTATATAGTGAAGCTTATACTTTTGGTGTTGCTTAAAATTTCTAACCACATTCTACATTTTATTAATGTATTCTAAACTCTTTATGGTTCATGGGCATCATTCTACTTTTTATAATTAATTTAGTAAAGCTCCATATATTGCTTAAATTAGTGGACTAACCACTCTAAAATTCTAAATAACTAGAGAAATGGAGACAACAAACGTTCCAAACCTCTTTGACCATCATTATATATCAATGGAGGATGCAAATATGCCCTAAAACAATATTGTCATATTTTTAATTTTACTCAAAATATGTAGGTTTACCCTATGAAAATATTGAATTTTCGTTAAATGCTCTATATAGTGAAGCTTATACTCTTTGGTGTTGCTTAAAATTTTTAACCACATTCTACATTTTATTAATGTATTCTAAACTCTCTTTATGGTTCATGGGCATCATTCTACTTTTTATAATTAATTTAGTAAAACTCCATATATTGCTTAAATTAGTGGACTAACCACTCTAAAATTCTAATAACTAGAGAAATGGAGACAACAAACGTTCCAAACCTCTTTGACCATCATTATATATCAATGGAGGATGCAAATATGCCCTAAAACAATATTGTCATATTTTTAATTTTACTCAAAATATGTAGGTTTACCCTATGAAAATATTGAATTTTTCGTTAAATGCTCTATATAGAAGCTTATACTTTTGGTGTTGCTTAAAATTTCTAACCACATTCTACATTTTATTAATGTATTCTAAACTCTTTATGGTTCATGGGCATCATTCTACTTTTTATAATTAATTTAGTAAAACTCCATATATTGCTTAAATTAGTGGACTAACCACTCTAAAATTCTAAATAACTAGAGAAATGGAGACAACAAACGTTCCAAACCTCTTTGACCATCATTATATATCAATGGAGGATGCAAATATGCCCTAAAACAATATTGTCATATTTTTAATTTTACTCAAAATATGTAGGTTTACCCTATGAAAATATTGAATTTTCGTTAAATGCTCTATATAGTGAAGCTTATACTCTTTGGTGTTGCTTAAAATTTTAACCACATTCTACATTTTATTAATGTATTCTAAACTCTTTATGGTTCATGGGCATCATTCTACTTTTTATAATTAATTTAGTAAAACTCCATATATTGCTTAAATTAGTGGACTAACCACTCTAAAATTCTTAAATAACTAGAGAAATGGAGACAACAAACGTTCCAAACCTCTTTGACCATCATTATATATCAATGGAGGATGCAAATATGCCCTAAAACAATATTGTCATATTTTTAATTTTACTCAAAATATGTAGGTTTACCCTATGAAAATATTGAATTTTCGTTAAATGCTCTATATAGTGAAGCTTATACTCTTTGGTGTTGCTTAAAATTTCTAACCACATTCTACATTTTATTAATGTATTCTAAACTCTCTTTATGGTTCATGGGCATCATTCTACTTTTTATAATTAATTTAGTAAAACTCCATATATTGCTTAAATTAGTGGACTAACCACTCTAAAATTTAAATAACTAGAGAAATGGAGACAACAAACGTTCCAAACCTCTTTGACCATCATTATATATCAATGGAGGATGCAAATATGCTCAAAAACAATATTGTCATATTTTTAATTTTACTCAAAATATGTAGGTTTACCCCTATGAAAATATTGAATTTTTCGTTAAATGCTCTATATAGTGAAGCTTATACTATTTGGTGTTGCTTAAAAATTTCTAACCACATTCTACATTTTTATTAATGTATTCTAAACTCTTTTATGGTTCATGGGCATCATTCTAATTTTTATAATTAATTTAGTAAAACTCCATATATTGCTTAAATTAGTGGACTAACCACTCTAAAATTCTAAATAACTAGAGAAATGGAGACAACAAACGTTCCAAACCTCTTTGACCATCATTATATATCAATGGAGGATGCAAATATGCCCTAAAACAATATTTTCATATTTTTTTAATTTAATCAAAATATGAAGGTTTACCCCTATGAAAATATTGATTTTTCTTAAATGCTCTATATAGTGAAGCTTATACTCTTTGGTGTTGCTTAAAATTTCTAACCACATTCTACATTTTATTAATGTATTCTAAACTCTTTATGGTTCATGGGCATCATTCTACTTTTTATAATTAATTTAGTAAAACTCAAAATATTGCTTAAATTAGTGGACTAACCATTCTAAAATCTTTAATAACTAGAGAAATGGAGACAACAAACGTTCCAAACCTCTTTGACCATCATTATATATCAATGGAGGATGCAAATATTCCCTAAAACAATATTGTCATATTTTTAATTTTACTCAAAATATGTAGGTTTACCCTATGAAAATATTGAATTTTCGTTAAATGCTCTATATAGTGAAGCTTATACTTTTGGTGTTGCTTAAAATTTCTAACCACATTCTACATTTTATTAATGTATTCTAAACTCTCTTTATGGTTCATGGGCATCATTCTACTTTTTATAATTAATTTAGTAAACTCCATATATTGCTTAAATTAGTGGACTAACCACTCTAAAATTCTAAATAACTAGAGAAATGGAGACAACAAACGTTCCAAACCTCTTTGACCATCATTATATATCAATGGAGGATGCAAATATGCCCTAAAACAATATTGTCATATTTTTAATTTTACTCAAAATATGAAGGTTTACCCTATGAAAATATTGATTTTTCGTTAAATGCTCTATATAGTGAAGCTTATACTTTTGGTGTTGCTTAAAATTTTAACCACATTCTACATTTTATTAATGTATTCTAAACTCTTTTATGGTTCATGGGCATCATTCTACTTTTTATAATTAATTTAGTAAAACTCCATATATTGCTTAAATTAGTGGACTAACCACTCTAAAATTTAAATAACTAGAGAAATGGAGACAACAAACGTTCCAAACCTCTTTGACCATCATTATATATCAATGGAGGATGCAAATATGCTAAAACAATATTGTCATATTTTTAATTTTACTCAAAATATGTAAGGTTTACCCTATGAAAATATTGAATTTTTAAATGCTCTATATAGTGAAGCTTATACTCTTTGGTGTTGCTTAAAATTTTTAACCACATTCTACATTTTTATTAATGTATTCTAAACTCTTTTATGGTTCATGGGCATCATTCTACTTTTTATAATTAATTTAGTAAAACTCATATATTGCTAAAATTAGTAGACTAACCACTCTAAAATTCTAAATAACTAGAGAAATGGAGACAACAAACGTTCCAAACCTCTTTGACCATCATTAAATATCAATGGAGGATGCAAATATGCCCTAAAAAAATATTGTCATATTTTTAATTTTACTCAAAATATGAGGTTTACCCTATGAAAATATTGAATTTTTCATTAAATGCTCTATATAGTGAAGCTTATACTTTTGGTGTTGCTTAAAATTTTAACCACATTCTACATTTTATTAATGTATTCTAAACTCTTTATGGTTCATGGGCATCATTCTACTTTTTATAATTAATTTAGTAAAACTCCATATATTGCTTAAATTAGTGGACTAACCACTCTAAAATTCTAAATAACTAGAGAAATGGAGACAACAAACGTTCCAAACCTCTTTGACCATCATTATATATCAATGGAGGATGCAAATATTCCCTAAAACAATATTGTCATATTTTTTTAATTTTACTCAAAATATGAAGGTTTACCCCTATGAAAATATTGAATTTTTCGTTAAATGCTCTATATAGTGAAGCTTATACTTTGGTGTTGCTTAAAATTTTAACCACATTCTACATTTTATTAATGTATTCTAAACTCTCTTTATGGTTCATGGGCATCATTCTACTTTTTATAATTAATTTAGTAAAACTCCATATATTGCTTAAATTAAGGACTAACCACTCTAAAATTCTAAATAACTAGAGAAATGGAGACAACAAACGTTCCAAACCTCTTTGACCATCATTATATATCAATGGAGAATGAAAATATTCCCTAAAACAATATTGTCATATTTTTAATTTTACTCAAAATATGTAGGTTTACCCTATGAAAATATTGATTTTTCTAAATGCTCTATATAGTGAAGCTTATACTTTTGGTGTTGCTTAAAATTTCTAACCACATTCTACATTTTATTAATGTATTCTAAACTCTTTATGGTTCATGGGCATCATTCTACTTTTTTATAATTAATTTGAAAAACTCCATATATTGCTTAAATTAGTGGACTAACCACTCTAAAATTCTAAATAACTAGAGAAATAGAGACAACAAACGTTCCAAACCTCTTTGACCATCATTATATATCAATGGAGGATGCAAATATTCCCTAAAACATTGTCATATTTTTAATTTTACTCAAAATATGTAGGTTTACCCTATGAAAATATTGAATTTTCTAAATGCTCTATATAGTGAAGCTTATACTTTTGGTGTTGCTTAAAATTTCTAACCACATTCTACATTTTTATTAATGTATTCTAAACTCTTTATGGTTCATGGCATCATTCTACTTTTTATAATTAATTTAGTAAACCCATATATTGCTTAAATTAGTGGACTAACCACTCTAAAATTCTAAATAACTAGAGAAATGGAGACAACAAACGTTCCAAACCTTTGACCATCATTATATATCAATGGAGGATGCAAATATGCCCTAAAACAATATTGTCATATTTTTAATTTTACTCAAAATATGTAGGTTTACCCCTATGAAAATATTGAATTTTCTGTTAAATGCTCTATATGAAGCTTATACTTTTGGTGTTGCTTAAAATTTTAACCACATTCTACATTTTATTAATGTATTCTAAACTCTCTTTATGGTTCATGGGCATCATTCTAATTTTATAATTAATTTAGTAAAACTCCATATATTGCTTAAATTAGTGGACTAACCACTCTAAAATCTTAAATAACTAGAGAAATGGAGACAACAACGTTCCAAACCTCTTTGACCATCATTATATATCAATGGAGGATGCAAATATGCCCTAAACAATATTGTCATATTTTTAATTTTACTCAAAATATGTAGGTTTACCCCTATGAAAATATTGAATTTTTCGTTAAATGCTCTATATTGAAGCTTATATAATTTGGTGTTGCTTAAAATTTTAACCACATTCTACATTTTATTAATGTATTCTAAACTCTTTATGGTTCATGGTCATTCTATTTTTATAATTAATTTAGTAAAACTCCATATTGTTTAAATTAGTGGACTAACCACTCTAAAATTTAAATAACTGAAATGGAGACAACAAACGTTCCAAACTTTGACCATCATTATATCAATGGAGGATGAAAATATTCCTAAACAATATATCATATTTTTAATTTTACTCAAAATATGGTTTACCCTATGAAAATATTGATTTTTCTTAAATGCTCTATATATGAAGCTTATACTTTTGGTGTTGCTTAAAATTTAACCACATTCTACATTTTATTAATGTATTCTAAACTCTTTATGGTTCATGGTCATCATTCTACTTTTATAATTAATTTAGTAAAACTCCATATATTGCTTAAATTAAGGGACTAACCACTCTAAAATCTAAATAACTAGAAATGAGACAACAAACGTTCCAAACCTCGACCATCATTATATATCAATGGAGGATGCAAATATGTCCTAAACAATATTGTCATATTTTTATTATACAAATATGAAGGTTTAACTATGAAAATATTGATTTTCGTTATAAATGCTCTATATAGCAATACGTAACTGAACAGCAATCTTTGGTGTTGCTTTCTATAACCACATTCTACATTTTATTAATGTATTCTAAACTCTTTTATGGTTCATGGGCATCATTCTACTATAATTAATTTTATAATTAATTAATTGTCCCATATTACCTTAATTAACCACTCTAAAATTCAATAATAAGAGAAATGGAGACAAATGATCCAAACCTCCTTTGACCATCATATATATGGAGGATGAAAATAAACATATTTTCAATTTTACATAATTTAGTCTCATGAAATATGAATTTTTTTTTAAATGCTCTATATAGTGAAGTTATACTTTGGTGTTGCTTAAAATTAACCACATTCTACATTTTTATTAATGTATTCTAAACTCTTTTATGGTTCATGGGCATCATTCTAATTTTTTATAATTAATTTAGTAACCCATATACTTAAATTAGTGGACTAACCACTCTAAAATAACTAAGAGAAATGGAGACAATAAACGCTCCAAACTCTTTGAACATCATTATATATCAATGGAGGATGCAAATATGCCCTAAAACTATATTTTTTTAATTTTACTCAAAATATGTAGGTTTATGAAAATATTGATTTAATGCTTATCAGTGAAGCTATACTCTGGTGTTGCTAAATTTATTCTAACATTCTACATTTTTATTAATGTATTCTAAAACTCATTTTACTTTCTCAATCATTAATTTAGAAAACCCTATATTACCCCAAATTACTGATAAATTGTAACCATTCTAAATAACTAGAGAAATAGAGACAACAAACGTTCCAAACCTCTTTGACCATCAATATATCAATGGAGGATGCCCAACAATATTGTCCAATATTTTATATTTTTTTTTACCCCTATGAAAATATTGTTTTCTGTTAAATGATATAAAGCTTATATTTTGGTGTTGCTTAAAAATTTATACCACATTCTACATTTTATTAATGTATTCTAAACTCTCTTTATGGTTCATGGGCATCATTCTACTTTTTATAATTAATTTAGTAAAACTCCATATTGCTTAAATTATTGGACTAACCACTTAAAATTCTAAATAACTGAGAAATGGAGACAACAACGCTCCAAACCTCTTGACCATCATTATATATCAATGGAGGATAATATGCCCTAAAACAATATTGTCATATTTTTAATTTTATTCAAATATGTAGGTTTACCCTATGAAAATATTGAATTCTAAATGCTCTATATATGAAGTTATACTTTTGTGTTGCTTAAAATCTATTCCACATTCTAAATTTTTATTAATGTATTCTAAACCCTTTATGGTTCATGGCATCATTCTAATTTATTTTTAGTAAATTAATAAAACTCTTAAATTAGTGGACTAACCACTCTAAAATTCTAAATAACTAGAGAAAGAGAGACAACAGAATTCCAAACCTCTTTGACAATTATATATCTAGCAAGTGCCTGCACTATATTGTCAATTTTTTTAATTTTACTCAAAATATGGTTTTACCCTATGAAAATATTGATTTTTTTCACAAATGCTCTATATAGTGAAGCTTATACTCTTGGTGTTGCAAAAAATTATATCCACATTCTACATTTTTATTAATGTATTCTAAACCTTTTATGGTTCATGGGCATCATTCTACTTTTTATAATTAATTTAGAAAACTCCATATATTGCAAGTGGACTAAACCACTCTAAAATTCTAAATAACTGAGAGAAGGTTGCCCAAACCTCTTTGACCATCATTATTATGGTTGAAGGATGTTCTAAAAAATATTATTTTTTTTAATTTTACTATATGGACCCCCTATGAAATATTGAATTTTTGTTAAATGCTCTATATAGTGAAGCTTATATTCTTTGGTGTTGCTTAAAATTCTATAACACATTCTACTATTAATATTCTAAACTCTTTTATGGTTCATGGGCATTATTCTAATTTTTATAATTAATTTAGAAAACTCATATTGCTTAAATTGTGGACTAACCACTCTAAAATTTAAATAACTGAGAAATAGACAACAAACGCTCCAAACCTTTTGACCATCATTATATATCAATGAGGATGCAAATATGCCCTAAAACATTATTAAGTATTTTTTTAATTTTATCCAAAATAAGGTTTACCCCTATGAAAATATTGAATTTTCTAAATGCTCTATATAAGAAGCTTATACTTTTGAAACTGTTGATTTACCACATTCCAACATTTTATTAATGTATTCTAACCCTCTTTATGGTTCATGGGCATCATTCTTTTTTTATAATTAATTTAGTAAAACTCCATATATGATTAAATTAGTGGACTAACCACTCTAAAATTCTAAATAACTAGAGAAATGGAGACAAAAACGTTCCAAACTTCTGACCATCATTATATATCAATGAGGATGCAAATATGCCCCAATATTGTCATAATTTTTATCAAAATATGGGTTTATTCCCTATGAAAATATTGAATCTTAAATGCTCTATAAAGTGAAGCTTATACTCTTTGGGTTTGTTTTAATTATATCCACATTCTAAATTATTAATGTATTCTAAACTCTTTATGGTTCTGCATCATTCTAATTTTTTTATAATTAATTTAGAAAACTCATATACTTAAATTAAGGACTAACCACTAAATTCTTTAAACAACAAGAGCTCAAACTCTTCTTCTGTGACTCATTATATATCAATGGAGGATGCAAATTTCCTCAAATCATGATTTGAATTAAACCATGAAAAGACGAATTTTAATGTTTTCTCTATATAGTAGCTTATATATTTGGTGTTGCTTAAAAATTTTAACCACATTCTACATTTTATTAATGTATTCTAAAACTCTTTATGGTTCATGGGTATCATTCTATAATTAATTTAGTAAAACTCCATATATGCTTAAATGTGGAATAATCTTCTAAAATCTAAATAACTGAGAGAATGGAGAACAACGTTCAAACCTCTTTGACCATCATTATATATCAATGGAGGATGCAATATGCTCCTAAACAATATTTTCATATTTTTAATTTTACTCAAAATATGTAGGTTTACCCTATGAAAATATTTGATTTTTCTGCTAAATGCTCTATATAAGGAAGCTTATACTTCTGGTGTTGCTAACCATATTCTACATTTTATTAATGTATTCTAAACTCTTTTATGGTTCATCATCATTTTTTTTTTATAATTAATTTAGTAAACTCCATCATATCATAAATTAAACTAGGACTATCCAAAAATCTTAAATAACTAGAGAAATGGAGACAACAAACGTTCAAACCCTTGACCATCATTATATATCAATGGAGGATGCAAATATCTCTTAAACAATACACATTTTTAATTTTACTCAAAATAGGAGGTTTACCCCATGAAAATATTGAATTTTCTAAAGAATGCTCTGATAGGAAGTTATACTTTTGAAGGTGTTGTCCAACACCAACATTGTATTCCCAAAACCTCTTTGTTCAAGTAAATCATCTCTTTTTTTTTATAATTTAGTAAAACCCATATTGCTTAAATTATGGACTAACCACTTAAAATTTAAATAACTAGAGAAATAGAAAAAATGTCCAAACCTTTGACCATCATTATATATCAATAGGATGTAAATATTTGAACATCAACATATTTTTTAATTTACTCAAATATGTAGGGTTTACCCTATGAAAATATTAATTTAAGTTAAATGCTCTATATATGAAGCTTATATTTTGGTGTTGCTTAAAACATCCCATTATTTTAAATTTTATTAACCTAAACTTTATGTTTCAGCATCATTCTAATTTTATAATTAATTTAGTAAAATTCATATATTTTAAATTAGTGGACTAACCACTTAAAATTCTAAATAACCAGAAGTAGAGACAACAAACGTCCAAACCTCTTTGATTCATCATTATAATAATGGAGGATGCAATATGCTCAAACAATATTGTCATTTTAATTTTACTCAAAATAGGGTTTCACCCTATGAAAACATTTTAATTTTTCATGCTCTATATGAAGCTTAATTTTCGTGCTTAAATTCTCTAACCACATTCTAAATTTATTAATGTATTCTAAACTCTCTTTATGGTTCATGGCATCATTCTACTTTTATAATTAATTTTAGTAAAACTCCATATATTGCTTAAATTAGCGACTTAACCACTCTAAAATTTGTAAATAACTAGAGAAATAGAGACAACACGCCCAAACCCATTTGACCATCATCAATATATCAATGAGGATGCAAATATGCAAAACAATATTTATTTTTTAACCACCAAATATGAAGGCTACCCTAAAAGAATTGATTTTTTAAATGCTCATATAATATAGTTGTACTTTAGTTGCTTAAAAATTCTATACTACATCTCAACTTTTATTAATGTATTCTAAACTTTCTTTATCGTTCATGGAATCATCATTCCTACTTTAATAATTAATTTAGAAAACTCCATATCGCTTAATTAAGGAAACCACCTAAATAAATAATTTAGAGAGGAGAACAAATGCTCCAAACCTTTGACCATATTATATCAATGGAGATGAAAATATTCTTAAAACAAATTGTTCATTTTTAATTTTACTCAAAATATGAGGTTTACCCTATGAAAATATTTTCAAGATTTTCATATGCTCTATATAATTCTTTGAAGTATACTAGATGCTTAAATTTTTACATTCTACTCTGATGCTATCAAACAGCAATACGTCACAATTCAGCATGATAAAAG
>JAEACV010000438.1:15000-40000 GCA_016432835.1 Brassica nigra
TTATTATTATTATTATTATTATTATTATTATTATTATTATTATTATTATTATTATTATTATTATTATTATTATTATTATTATTATTATTATTATTATTATTATTATTATTATTATTATTATTATTATTATTATTATTATTATTATTATTATTATTATTATTATTATTATTATTATTATTATTATTATTATTATTATTATTATTATTATTATTATTATTATTATTATTATTATTATTATTATTATTATTATTATTATTATTATTATTATTATTATTATTA
This sequence comes from Brassica nigra, assembly GCA_016432835.1. NCBI lineage: Eukaryota > Viridiplantae > Streptophyta > Magnoliopsida > Brassicales > Brassicaceae > Brassica > Brassica nigra. The sequence continues at coordinate 15,280 of JAEACV010000438.1, forward strand.
TTATTATTATTATTATTATTATTATTATTATTATTATTATTATTATTATTATTATTATTATTATTATTATTATTATTATTATTATTATTATTATTATTATTATTATTATTATTATTATTATTATTATTATTATTATTATTATTATTATTATTATTATTATTATTATTATTATTATTATTATTATTATTATTATTATTATTATTATTATTATTATTATTATTATTATTATTATTATTATTATTATTATTATTATTATTATTATTATTATTATTATTATTATTATTATTATTATTATTATTATTATTATTATTATTATTATTATTATTATTATTATTATTATTATTATTATTATTATTATTATTATTATTATTATTATTATTATTATTATTATTATTATTATTATTATTATTATTATTATTATTATTATTATTATTATTATTATTATTATTATTATTATTATTATTATTATTATTATTATTATTATTATTATTATTATTATTATTATTATTATTATTATTATTATTATTATTATTATTATTATTATTATTATTATTATTATTATTATTATTATTATTATTATTATTATTATTATTATTATTATTATTATTATTATTATTATTATTATTATATTATTATTATTATTATTATTATTATTATTATTATTATTATTATTATTATTATTATTATTATTATTATTATTATTATTATTATTATTATTATTATTATTATTATTATTATTATTATTATTATTATTATTATTATTATTATTATTATTATTATTATTATTATTATTATTATTATTATTATTATTATTATTATTATTATTATTATTATTATTATTATTATTATTATTATTATTATTATTATTATTATTATTATTATTATTATTATTATTATTATTATTATTATTATTATTATTATTATTATTATTATTATTATTATTATTATTATTATTATTATTATTATTATTATTATTATTATTATTATTATTATTATTATTATTATTATTATTATTATTATTATTATTATTATTATTATTATTATTATTATTATTATTATTATTATTATTATTATTATTATTATTATTATTATTATTATTATTATTATTATTATTATTATTATTATTATTATTATTATTATTATTATTATTATTATTATTATTATATTATTATTATTATTATTATTATTATTATTATTATTATTATTATTATTATTATTATTATTATTATTATTATTATTATTATTATTATTATTATTATTATTATTATTATTATTATTATTATTATTATTATTATTATTATTATTATTATTATTATTATTATTATTATTATTATTATTATTATTATTATTATTATTATTATTATTATTATTATTATTATTATTATTATTATTATTATTATTATTATTATTATTATTATTATTATTATTATTATTATTATTATTATTATTATTATTATTATTATTATTATTATTATTATTATTATTATTATTATTATTATTATTATTATTATTATTATTATTATTATTATTATTATTATTATTATTATTATTATTATTATTATTATTATTATTATTATTATTATTATTATTATTATTATTATTATTATTATTATTATTATTATTATTATTATTATTATTATTATTATTATTATTATTATTATTATTATTATTATTATTATTATTATTATTATTATTATTATTATTATTATTATTATTATTATTATTATTATTATTATTATTATTATTATTATTATTATTATTATTATTATTATTATTATTATTATTATTATTATTATTATTATTATTATTATTATTATTATTATTATTATTATTATTATTATTATTATTATTATTATTATTATTATTATTATTATTATTATTATTATTATTATTATTATTATTATTATTATTATTATTATTATTATTATTATTATTATTATTATTATTATTATTATTATTATTATTATTATTATTATTATTATTATTATTATTATTATTATTATTATTATTATTATTATTATTATTATTATTATTATTATTATTATTATTATTATTATTATTATTATTATTATTATTATTATTATTATTATTATTATTATTATTATTATTATTATTATTATTATTATTATTATTATTATTATTATTATTATTATTATTATTATTATTATTATTATTATTATTATTATTATTATTATTATTATTATTATTATTATTATTATTATTATTATTATTATTATTATTATTATTATTATTATTATTATTATTATTATTATTATTATTATTATTATTATTATTATTATTATTATTATTATTATTATTATTATTATTATTATTATTATTATTATTATTATTATTATTATTATTATTATTATTATTATTATTATTATTATTATTATTATTATTATTATTATTATTATTATTATTATTATTATTATTATTATTATTATTATTATTATTATTATTATTATTATTATTATTATTATTATTATTATTATTATTATTATTATTATTATTATTATTATTATTATTATTATTATTATTATTATTATTATTATTATTATTATTATTATTATTATTATTATTATTATTATTATTATTATTATTATTATTATTATTATTATTATTATTATTATTATTATTATTATTATTATTATTATTATTATTATTATTATTATTATTATTATTATTATTATTATTATTATTATTATTATTATTATTATTATTATTATTATTATTATTATTATTATTATTATTATTATTATTATTATTATTATTATTATTATTATTATTATTATTATTATTATTATTATTATTATTATTATTATTATTATTATTATTATTATTATTATTATTATTATTATTATTATTATTATTATTATTATTATTATTATTATTATTATTATTATTATTATTATTATTATTATTATTATTATTATTATTATTATTATTATTATTATTATTATTATTATTATTATTATTATTATTATTATTATTATTATTATTATTATTATTATTATTATTATTATTATTATTATTATTATTATTATTATTATTATTATTATTATTATTATTATTATTATTATTATTATTATTATTATTATTATTATTATTATTATTATTATTATTATTATTATTATTATTATTATTATTATTATTATTATTATTATTATTATTATTATTATTATTATTATTATTATTATTATTATTATTATTATTATTATTATTATATTATTATTATTATTATTATTATATTATTATTATTATTATTATTATTATTATTATTATTATTATTATTATTATTATTATTATTATTATTATTATTATTATTATTATTATTATTATTATTATTATTATTATTATTATTATTATTATTATTATTATTATTATTATTATTATTATTATTATTATTATTATTATTATTATTATTATTATTATTATTATTATTATTATTATTATTATTATTATTATTATTATTATTATTATTATTATTATTATTATTATTATTATTATTATTATTATTATTATTATTATTATTATTATTATTATTATTATTATTATTATTATTATTATTATTATTATTATTATTATTATTATTATTATTATTATTATTATTATTATTATTATTATTATTATTATTATTATTATTATTATTATTATTATTATTATTATTATTATTATTATTATTATTATTATTATTATTATTATTATTATTATTATTATTATTATTATTATTATTATTATTATTATTATTATTATTATTATTATTATTATTATTATTATTATTATTATTATTATTATTATTATTATTATTATTATTATTATTATTATTATTATTATTATTATTATTATTATTATTATTATTATTATTATTATTATTATTATTATTATTATTATTATTATTATTATTATTATTATTATTATTATTATTATTATTATTATTATTATTATTATTATTATTATTATTATTATTATTATTATTATTATTATTATTATTATTATTATTATTATTATTATTATTATTATTATTATTATTATTATTATTATTATTATTATTATTATTATTATTATTATTATTATTATTATTATTATTATTATTATTATTATTATTATTATTATTATTATTATTATTATTATTATTATTATTATTATTATTATTATTATTATTATTATTATTATTATTATTATTATTATTATTATTATTATTATTATTATTATTATTATTATTATTATTATTATTATTATTATTATTATTATTATTATTATTATTATTATTATTATTATTATTATTATTATTATTATTATTATTATTATTATTATTATTATTATTATTATTATTATTATTATTATTATTATTATTATTATTATTATTATTATTATTATTATTATTATTATTATTATTATTATTATTATTATTATTATTATTATTATTATTATTATTATTATTATTATTATTATTATTATTATTATTATTATTATTATTATTATTATTATTATTATTATTATTATTATTATTATTATTATTATTATTATTATTATTATTATTATTATTATTATTATTATTATTATTATTATTATTATTATTATTATTATTATTATTATTATTATTATTATTATTATTATTATTATTATATTATTATTATTATTATTATTATTATTATTATTATTATTATTATTATTATTATTATTATTATTATTATTATTATTATTATTATTATTATTATTATTATTATTATTATTATTATTATTATTATTATTATTATTATTATTATTATTATTATTATTATTATTATTATTATTATTATTATTATTATTATTATTATTATTATTATTATTATTATTATTATTATTATTATTATTATTATTATTATTATTATTATTATTATTATTATTATTATTATTATTATTATTATTATTATTATTATTATTATTATTATTATTATTATTATTATTATTATTATTATTATTATTATTATTATTATTATATTATTATTATTATTATTATTATTATTATTATTATTATTATTATTATTATTATTATTATTATTATTATTATTATTATTATTATTATTATTATTATTATTATTATTATTATTATTATTATTATTATTATTATTATTATTATTATTATTATTATTATTATTATTATTATTATTATTATTATTATTATTATTATTATTATTATTATTATTATTATTATTATTATTATTATTATTATTATTATTATTATTATTATTATTATTATTATTATTATTATTATTATTATTATTATTATTATTATTATTATTATTATTATTATTATTATTATTATTATTATTATTATTATTATTATTATTATTATTATTATTATTATTATTATTATTATTATTATTATTATTATTATTATTATTATTATTATTATTATTATTATTATTATTATTATTATTATTATTATTATTATTATTATTATTATTATTATTATTATTATTATTATTATTATTATTATTATTATTATTATTATTATTATTATTATTATTATTATTATTATTATTATTATTATTATTATTATTATTATTATTATTATTATTATTATTATTATTATTATTATTATTATTATTATTATTATTATTATTATTATTATTATTATTATTATTATTATTATTATTATTATTATTATTATTATTATTATTATTATTATTATTATTATTATTATTATTATTATTATTATTATTATTATTATTATTATTATTATTATTATTATTATTATTATTATTATTATTATTATTATTATTATTATTATTATTATTATTATTATTATTATTATTATTATTATTATTATTATTATTATTATTATTATTATTATTATTATTATTATTATTATTATTATTATTATTATTATTATTATTATTATTATTATTATTATTATTATTATTATTATTATTATTATTATTATTATTATTATTATTATTATTATTATTATTATTATTATTATTATTATTATTATTATTATTATTATTATTATTATTATTATTATTATTATTATTATTATTATTATTATTATTATTATTATTATTATTATTATTATTATTATTATTATTATTATTATTATTATTATTATTATTATTATTATTATTATTATTATTATTATTATTATTATTATTATTATTATTATTATTATTATTATTATTATTATTATTATTATTATTATTATTATTATTATTATTATTATTATTATTATTATTATTATTATTATTATTATTATTATTATTATTATTATTATTATTATTATTATTATTATTATTATTATTATTATTATTATTATTATTATTATTATTATTATTATTATTATTATTATTATTATTATTATTATTATTATTATTATTATTATTATTATTATTATTATTATTATTATTATTATTATTATTATTATTATTATTATTATTATTATTATTATTATTATTATTATTATTATTATTATTATTATTATTATTATTATTATTATTATTATTATTATTATTATTATTATTATTATTATTATTATTATTATTATTATTATTATTATTATTATTATTATTATTATTATTATTATTATTATTATTATTATTATTATTATTATTATTATTATTATTATTATTATTATTATTATTATTATTATTATTATTATTATTATTATTATTATTATTATTATTATTATTATTATTATTATTATTATTATTATTATTATTATTATTATTATTATTATTATTATTATATTATTATTATTATTATTATTATTATTATTATTATTATTATTATTATTATTATTATTATTATTATTATTATTATTATTATTATTATTATTATTATTATTATTATTATTATTATTATTATTATTATTATTATTATTATTATTATTATTATTATTATTATTATTATTATTATTATTATTATTATTATTATTATTATTATTATTATTATTATTATTATTATTATTATTATTATTATTATTATTATTATATTATTATTATTATTATTATTATTATTATTATTATTATTATTATTATTATTATTATTATTATTATTATTATTATTATTATTATTATTATTATTATTATTATTATTATTATTATTATTATTATTATTATTATTATTATTATTATTATTATTATTATTATTATTATTATTATTATTATTATTATTATTATTATTATTATTATTATTATTATTATTATTATTATTATTATTATTATTATTATTATTATTATTATTATTATTATTATTATTATTATTATTATTATTATTATTATTATTATTATTATTATTATTATTATTATTATTATTATTATTATTATTATTATTATTATTATTATTATTATTATTATTATTATTATTATTATTATTATTATTATTATTATTATTATTATTATTATTATTATTATTATTATTATTATTATTATTATTATTATTATTATTATTATTATTATTATTATTATTATATTATTATTATTATTATTATTATTATTATTATTATTATTATTATTATTATTATTATTATTATTATTATTATTATTATTATTATTATTATTATTATTATTATTATTATTATTATTATTATTATTATTATTATTATTATTATTATTATTATTATTATTATTATTATTATTATTATTATTATTATTATTATTATTATTATTATTATTATTATTATTATTATTATTATTATTATTATTATTATTATTATTATTATTATTATTATTATTATTATTATTATTATTATTATTATTATTATTATTATTATTATTATTATTATTATTATTATTATTATTATTATTATTATTATTATTATTATTATTATTATTATTATTATTATTATTATTATTATTATTATTATTATTATTATTATTATTATTATTATTATTATTATTATTATTATTATTATTATTATTATTATTATTATTATTATTATTATTATTATTATTATTATTATTATTATTATTATTATTATTATTATTATTATTATTATTATTATTATTATTATTATTATTATTATTATTATTATTATTATTATTATTATTATTATTATTATTATTATTATTATTATTATTATTATTATTATTATTATTATTATTATTATTATTATTATTATTATTATTATTATTATTATTATTATTATTATTATTATTATTATTATTATTATTATTATTATTATTATTATTATTATTATTATTATTATTATTATTATTATTATTATTATTATTATTATTATTATTATTATTATTATTATTATTATTATTATTATTATTATTATTATTATTATTATTATTATTATTATTATTATTATTATTATTATTATTATTATTATTATTATTATTATTATTATTATTATTATTATATTATTATTATTATTATTATTATTATTATTATTATTATTATTATTATTATTATTATTATTATTATTATTATTATTATTATTATTATTATTATTATTATTATTATTATTATTATTATTATTATTATTATTATTATTATTATTATTATTATTATTATTATTATTATTATTATTATTATTATTATTATTATTATTATTATTATTATTATTATTATTATTATTATTATTATTATTATTATTATTATTATTATTATTATTATTATTATTATTATTATTATTATTATTATTATTATTATTATTATTATTATTATTATTATTATTATTATTATTATTATTATTATTATTATTATTATTATTATTATTATTATTATTATTATTATTATTATTATTATTATTATTATTATTATTATTATTATTATTATTATTATTATTATTATTATTATTATTATTATTATTATTATTATTATTATTATTATTATTATTATTATTATTATTATTATTATTATTATTATTATTATTATTATTATTATTATTATTATTATTATTATTATTATTATTATTATTATTATTATTATTATTATTATTATTATTATTATTATTATTATTATTATTATTATTATTATTATTATTATTATTATTATTATTATTATTATTATTATATTATTATTATTATTATTATTATTATTATTATTATTATTATTATTATTATTATTATTATTATTATTATTATTATTATTATTATTATTATTATTATTATTATTATTATTATTATTATTATTATTATTATTATTATTATTATTATTATTATTATTATTATTATTATTATTATTATTATTATTATTATTATTATTATTATTATTATTATTATTATTATTATTATTATTATTATTATTATTATTATTATTATTATTATTATTATTATTATTATTATTATTATTATTATTATTATTATTATTATTATTATTATTATTATTATTATTATTATTATTATTATTATTATTATTATTATTATTATTATTATTATTATTATTATTATTATTATTATTATTATTATTATTATTATTATTATTATTATTATTATTATTATTATTATTATTATTATTATTATTATTATTATTATTATTATTATTATTATTATTATTATTATTATTATTATTATTATTATTATTATTATTATTATTATTATTATTATTATTATTATTATTATTATTATTATTATTATTATTATTATTATTATTATTATTATTATTATTATTATTATTATTATTATTATTATTATTATTATTATTATTATTATTATTATTATTATTATTATTATTATTATTATTATTATTATTATTATTATTATTATTATTATTATTATTATTATTATTATTATTATTATTATTATTATTATTATTATTATTATTATTATTATTATTATTATTATTATTATTATTATTATTATTATTATTATTATTATTATTATTATTATTATTATTATTATTATTATTATTATTATTATTATTATTATTATTATTATTATTATTATTATTATTATTATTATTATTATTATTATTATTATTATATTATTATTATTATTATTATTATTATTATTATTATTATTATTATTATTATTATTATTATTATTATTATTATTATTATTATTATTATTATTATTATTATTATTATTATTATTATTATTATTATTATTATTATTATTATTATTATTATTATTATTATTATTATTATTATTATTATTATTATTATTATTATTATTATTATTATTATTATTATTATTATTATTATTATTATTATTATTATTATTATTATTATTATTATTATTATTATTATTATTATTATTATTATTATTATTATTATTATTATTATTATTATTATTATTATTATTATTATTATTATTATTATTATTATTATTATTATTATTATTATTATTATTATTATTATTATTATTATTATTATTATTATTATTATTATTATTATTATTATTATTATTATTATTATTATTATTATTATTATTATTATTATTATTATTATTATTATTATTATTATTATTATTATTATTATTATTATTATTATTATTATTATTATTATTATTATTATTATTATTATTATTATTATTATTATTATTATTATTATTATTATTATTATTATTATTATTATTATTATTATTATTATTATTATTATTATTATTATTATTATTATTATTATTATTATTATTATTATTATTATTATTATTATTATTATTATTATTATTATTATTATTATTATTATTATTATTATTATTATTATTATTATTATTATTATTATTATTATTATTATTATTATTATTATTATTATTATTATTATTATTATTATTATTATTATTATTATTATTATTATTATTATTATTATTATTATTATTATTATTATTATTATTATTATTATTATTATTATTATTATTATTATTATTATTATTATTATTATTATTATTATTATTATTATTATTATTATTATTATTATTATTATTATTATTATTATTATTATTATTATTATTATTATTATTATTATTATTATTATTATTATTATTATTATTATTATTATTATTATTATTATTATTATTATTATTATTATTATTATTATTATTATTATTATTATTATTATTATTATTATTATTATTATTATTATTATTATTATTATTATTATTATTATTATTATTATTATTATTATTATTATTATTATTATTATTATTATTATTATTATTATTATTATTATTATTATTATTATTATTATTATTATTATTATTATTATTATTATTATTATTATTATTATTATTATTATTATTATTATTATTATTATTATTATTATTATTATTATTATTATTATTATTATTATTATTATTATTATTATTATTATTATTATTATTATTATTATTATTATTATTATTATTATTATTATTATTATTATTATTATTATTATTATTATTATTATTATTATTATTATTATTATTATTATTATTATTATTATTATTATTATTATTATTATTATTATTATTATTATTATTATTATTATTATTATTATTATTATTATTATTATTATTATTATTATTATTATTATTATTATTATTATTATTATTATTATTATTATTATTATTATTATTATTATTATTATTATTATTATTATTATTATTATTATTATTATTATTATTATTATTATTATTATTATTATTATTATTATTATTATTATTATTATTATTATTATTATTATTATTATTATTATTATTATTATTATTATTATTATTATTATTATTATTATTATTATTATTATTATTATTATTATTATTATTATTATTATTATTATTATTATTATTATTATTATTATTATTATTATTATTATTATTATTATTATTATTATTATTATTATTATTATTATTATTATTATTATTATTATTATTATTATTATTATTATTATTATTATTATTATTATTATTATTATTATTATTATTATTATTATTATTATTATTATTATTATTATTATTATTATTATTATTATTATTATTATTATTATTATTATTATTATTATTATTATTATTATTATTATTATTATTATTATTATTATTATTATTATTATTATTATTATTATTATTATTATTATTATTATTATTATTATTATTATTATTATTATTATTATTATTATTATTATTATTATTATTATTATTATTATTATTATTATTATTATTATTATTATTATTATTATTATTATTATTATTATTATTATTATTATTATTATTATTATTATTATTATTATTATTATTATTATTATTATTATTATTATTATTATTATTATTATTATTATTATTATTATTATTATTATTATTATTATTATTATTATTATTATTATTATTATTATTATTATTATTATTATTATTATTATTATTATTATTATTATTATTATTATTATTATTATTATTATTATTATTATTATTATTATTATTATTATTATTATTATTATTATTATTATTATTATTATTATTATTATTATTATTATTATTATTATTATTATTATTATTATTATTATTATTATTATTATTATTATTATTATTATTATTATTATTATTATTATTATTATTATTATTATTATTATTATTATTATTATTATTATTATTATTATTATTATTATTATTATTATTATTATTATTATTATTATTATTATTATTATTATTATTATTATTATTATTATTATTATTATTATTATTATTATTATTATTATTATTATTATTATTATTATTATTATTATTATTATTATTATTATTATTATTATTATTATTATTATTATTATTATTATTATTATTATTATTATTATTATTATTATTATTATTATTATTATTATTATTATTATTATTATTATTATTATTATTATTATTATTATTATTATTATTATTATTATTATTATTATTATTATTATTATTATTATTATTATTATTATTATTATTATTATTATTATTATTATTATTATTATTATTATTATTATTATTATTATTATTATTATTATTATTATTATTATTATTATTATTATTATTATTATTATTATTATTATTATTATTATTATTATTATTATTATTATTATTATTATTATTATTATTATTATTATTATTATTATTATTATTATTATTATTATTATTATTATTATTATTATTATTATTATTATTATTATTATTATTATTATTATTATTATTATTATTATTATTATTATTATTATTATTATTATTATTATTATTATTATTATTATTATTATTATTATTATTATTATTATTATTATTATTATTATTATTATTATTATTATTATTATTATTATTATTATTATTATTATTATTATTATTATTATTATTATTATTATTATTATTATTATTATTATTATTATTATTATTATTATTATTATTATTATTATTATTATTATTATTATTATTATTATTATTATTATTATTATTATTATTATTATTATTATTATTATTATTATTATTATTATTATTATTATTATTATTATTATTATTATTATTATTATTATTATTATTATTATTATTATTATTATTATTATTATTATTATTATTATTATTATTATTATTATTATTATTATTATTATTATTATTATTATTATTATTATTATTATTATTATTATTATTATTATTATTATTATTATTATTATTATTATTATTATTATTATTATTATTATTATTATTATTATTATTATTATTATTATTATTATTATTATTATTATTATTATTATTATTATTATTATTATTATTATTATTATTATTATTATTATTATTATTATTATTATTATTATTATTATTATTATTATTATTATTATTATTATTATTATTATTATTATTATTATTATTATTATTATTATTATTATTATTATTATTATTATTATTATTATTATTATTATTATTATTATTATTATTATTATTATTATTATTATTATTATTATTATTATTATTATTATTATTATTATTATTATTATTATTATTATTATTATTATTATTATTATTATTATTATTATTATTATTATTATTATTATTATTATTATTATTATTATTATTATTATTATTATTATTATTATTATTATTATTATTATTATTATTATTATTATTATTATTATTATTATTATTATTATTATTATTATTATTATTATTATTATTATTATTATTATTATTATTATTATTATTATTATTATTATTATTATTATTATTATTATTATTATTATTATTATTATTATTATTATTATTATTATTATTATTATTATTATTATTATTATTATTATTATTATTATTATTATTATTATTATTATTATTATTATTATTATTATTATTATTATTATTATTATTATTATTATTATTATTATTATTATTATTATTATTATTATTATTATTATTATTATTATTATTATTATTATTATTATTATTATTATTATTATTATTATTATTATTATTATTATTATTATTATTATTGTATTATTATTATTATTATTATTATTATTATTATTATTATTATTATTATTATTATTATTATTATTATTATTATTATTATTATTATTATTATTATTATTATTATTATTATTATTATTATTATTATTATTATTATTATTATTATTATTATTATTATTATTATTATTATTATTATTATTATTATTATTATTATTATTATTATTATTATTATTATTATTATTATTATTATTATTATTATTATTATTATTATTATTATTATTATTATTATTATATTATTATTATTATTATTATTATTATTATTATTATTATTATTATTATTATTATTATTATTATTATTATTATTATTATTATTATTATTATTATTATTATTATTATTATTATTATTATTATTATTATTATTATTATTATTATTATTATTATTATTATTATTATTATTATTATTATTATTATTATTATTATTATTATTATTATTATTATTATTATTATTATTATTATTATTATTATTATTATTATTATTATTATTATTATTATTATTATTATTATTATTATTATTATTATTATTATTATTATTATTATTATTATTATTATTATTATTATTATTATTATTATTATTATTATTATTATTATTATTATTATTATTATTATTATTATTATTATTATTATTATTATTATTATTATTATTATTATTATTATTATTATTATTATTATTATTATTATTATTATTATTATTATTATTATTATTATTATTATTATTATTATTATTATTATTATTATTATTATTATTATTATTATTATTATTATTATTATTATTATTATTATTATTATTATTATTATTATTATTATTATTATTATTATTATTATTATTATTATTATTATTATTATTATTATTATTATTATTATTATTATTATTATTATTATTATTATTATTATTATTATTATTATTATTATTATTATTATTATTATTATTATTATTATTATTATTATTATTATTATTATTATTATTATTATTATTATTATTATTATTATTATTATTATTGTATTATTATTATTATTATTATTATTATTATTATTATTATTATTATTATTATTATTATTATTATTATTATTATTATTATTATTATTATTATTATTATTATTATTATTATTATTATTATTATTATTATTATTATTATTATTATTATTATTATTATTATTATTATTATTATTATTATTATTATTATTATTATTATTATTATTATTATTATTATTATTATTATTATTATTATTATTATTATTATTATTATTATTATTATTATTATTATTATTATTATTATTATTATTATTATTATTATTATTATTATTATTATTATTATTATTATTATTATTATTATTATTATTATTATTATTATTATTATTATTATTATTATTATTATTATTATTATTATTATTATTATTATTATTATTATTATTATTATTATTATTATTATTATTATTATTATTATTATTATTATTATTATTATTATTATTATTATTATTATTATTATTATTATTATTATTATTATTATTATTATTATTATTATTATTATTATTATTATTATTATTATTATTATTATTATTATTATTATTATTATTATTATTATTATTATTATTATTATTATTATTATTATTATTATTATTATTATTATTATTATTATTATTATTATTATTATTATTATTATTATTATTATTATTATTATTATTATTATTATTATTATTATTATTATTATTATTATTATTATTATTATTATTATTATTATTATTATTATTATTATTATTATTATTATTATTATTATTATTATTATTATTATTATTATTATTATTATTATTATTATTATTATTATTATTATTATTATTATTATTATTATTATTATTATTATTATTATTATTATTATTATTATTATTATTATTATTATTATTATTATTATTATTATTATTATTATTATTATTATTATTATTATTATTATTATTATTATTATTATTATTATTATTATTATTATTATTATTATTATTATTATTATTATTATTATTATTATTATTATTATTATTATTATTATTATTATTATTATTATTATTATTATTATTATTATTATTATTATTATTATTATTATTATTATTATTATTATTATTATTATTATTATTATTATTATTATTATTATTATTATTATTATTATTATTATTATTATTATTATTATTATTATTATTATTATTATTATTATTATTATTATTATTATTATTATTATTATTATTATTATTATTATTATTATTATTATTATTATTATTATTATTATTATTATTATTATTATTATTATTATTATTATTATTATTATTATTATTATTATTATTATTATTATTATTATTATTATTATTATTATTATTATTATTATTATTATTATTATTATTATTATTATTATTATTATTATTATTATTATTATTATTATTATTATTATTATTATTATTATTATTATTATTATTATTATTATTATTATTATTATTATTATTATTATTATTATTATTATTATTATTATTATTATTATTATTATTATTATTATTATTATTATTATTATTATTATTATTATTATTATTATTATTATTATTATTATTATTATTATTATTATTATTATTATTATTATTATTATTATTATTATTATTATTATTATTATTATTATTATTATTATTATTATTATTATTATTATTATTATTATTATTATTATTATTATTATTATTATTATTATTATTATTATTATTATTATTATTATTATTATTATTATTATTATTATTATTATTATTATTATTATTATTATTATTATTATTATTATTATTATTATTATTATTATTATTATTATTATTATTATTATTATTATTATTATTATTATTATTATTATTATTATTATTATTATTATTATTATTATTATTATTATTATTATTATTATTATTATTATTATTATTATTATTATTATTATTATTATTATTATTATTATTATTATTATTATTATTATTATTATTATTATTATTATTATTATTATTATTATTATTATTATTATTATTATTATTATTATTATTATTATTATTATTATTATTATTATTATTATTATTATTATTATTATTATTATTATTATTATTATTATTATTATTATTATTATTATTATTATTATTATTATTATTATTATTATTATTATTATTATTATTATTATTATTATTATTATTATTATTATTATTATTATTATTATTATTATTATTATTATTATTATTATTATTATTATTATTATTATTATTATTATTATTATTATTATTATTATTATTATTATTATTATTATTATTATTATTATTATTATTATTATTATTATTATTATTATTATTATTATTATTATTATTATTATTATTATTATTATTATTATTATTATTATTATTATTATTATTATTATTATTATTATTATTATTATTATTATTATTATTATTATTATTATTATTATTATTATTATTATTATTATTATTATTATTATTATTATTATTATTATTATTATTATTATTATTATTATTATTATTATTATTATTATTATTATTATTATTATTATTATTATTATTATTATTATTATTATTATTATTATTATTATTATTATTATTATTATTATTATTATTATTATTATTATTATTATTATTATTATTATTATTATTATTATTATTATTATTATTATTATTATTATTATTATTATTATTATTATTATTATTATTATTATTATTATTATTATTATTATTATTATTATTATTATTATTATTATTATTATTATTATTATTATTATTATTATTATTATTATTATTATTATTATTATTATTATTATTATTATTATTATTATTATTATTATTATTATTATTATTATTATTATTATTATTATTATTATTATTATTATTATTATTATTATTATTATTATTATTATTATTATTATTATTATTATTATTATTATTATTATTATTATTATTATTATTATTATTATTATTATTATTATTATTATTATTATTATTATTATTATTATTATTATTATTATTATTATTATTATTATTATTATTATTATTATTATTATTATTATTATTATTATTATTATTATTATTATTATTATTATTATTATTATTATTATTATTATTATTATTATTATTATTATTATTATTATTATTATTATTATTATTATTATTGTTATTATTATTATTATTATTATTATTATTATTATTATTATTATTATTATTATTATTATTATTATTATTATTATTATTATTATTATTATTATTATTATTATTATTATTATTATTATTATTATTATTATTATTATTATTATTATTATTATTATTATTATTATTATTATTATTATTATTATTATTATTATTATTATTATTATTATTATTATTATTATTATTATTATTATTATTATTATTATTATTATTATTATTATTATTATTATTATTATTATTATTATTATTATTATTATTATTATTATTATTATTATTATTATTATTATTATTATTATTATTATTATTATTATTATTATTATTATTATTATTATTATTATTATTATTATTATTATTATTATTATTATTATTATTATTATTATTATTATTATTATTATTATTATTATTATTATTATTATTATTATTATTATTATTATTATTATTATTATTATTATTATTATTATTATTATTATTATTATTATTATTATTATTATTATTATTATTATTATTATTATTATTATTATTATTATTATTATTATTATTATTATTATTATTATTATTATTATTATTATTATTATTATTATTATTATTATTATTATTATTATTATTATTATTATTATTATTATTATTATTATTATTATTATTATTATTATTATTATTATTATTATTATATTATTATTATTATTATTATTATTATTATTATTATTATTATTATTATTATTATTATTATTATTATTATTATTATTATTATTATTATTATTATTATTATTATTATTATTATTATTATTATTATTATTATTATTATTATTATTATTATTATTATTATTATTATTATTATTATTATTATTATTATTATTATTATTATTATTATTATTATTATTATATTATTATTATTATTATTATTATTATTATTATTATTATTATTATTATTATTATTATTATTATTATTATTATTATTATTATTATTATTATTATTATTATTATTATTATTATTATTATTATTATTATTATTATTATTATTATTATTATTATTATTATTATTATTATTATTATTATTATTATTATTATTATTATTATTATTATTATTATTATTATTATTATTATTATTATTATTATTATTATTATTATTATTATTATTATTATTATTATTATTATTATTATTATTATTATTATTATTATTATTATTATTATTATTATTATTATTATTATTATTATTATTATTATTATTATTATTATTATTATTATTATTATTATTATTATTATTATTATTATTATTATTATTATTATTATTATTATTATTATTATTATTATTATTATTATTATTATTATTATTATTATTATTATTATTATTATTATTATTATTATTATTATTATTATTATTATTATTATTATTATTATTATTATTATTATTATTATTATTATTATTATTATTATTATTATTATTATTATTATTATTATTATTATTATTATTATTATTATTATTATTATTATTATTATTATTATTATTATTATTATTATTATTATTATTATTATTATTATTATTATTATTATTATTATTATTATTATTATTATTATTATTATTATTATTATTATTATTATTATTATTATTATTATTATTATTATTATTATTATTATTATTATTATTATTATTATTATTATTATTATTATTATTATTATTATTATTATTATTATTATTATTATTATTATTATTATTATTATTATTATTATTATTATTATTATTATTATTATTATTATTATTATTATTATTATTATTATTATTATTATTATTATTATTATTATTATTATTATTATTATTATTATTATTATTATTATTATTATTATTATTATTATTATTATTATTATTATTATTATTATTATTATTATTATTATTATTATTATTATTATATTATTATTATTATTATTATTATTATTATTATTATTATTATTATTATTATTATTATTATTATTATTATTATTATTATTATTATTATTATTATTATTATTATTATTATTATTATTATTATTATTATTATTATTATTATTATTATTATTATTATTATTATTATTATTATTATTATTATTATTATATTATTATTATTATTATTATTATTATTATATTATTATTATTATTATTATTATTATTATTATTATTATTATTATTATTATTATTATTATTATTATTATTATTATTATTATTATTATTATTATTATTATTATTATTATTATTATTATTATTATATTATTATTATTATTATTATTATTATTATTATTATTATTATTATTATTATTATTATTATTATTATTATTATTATTATTATTATTATTATTATTATTATTATTATTATTATTATTATTATTATTATTATTATTATTATTATTATTATATTATTATTATTATTATTATTATTATTATTATTATTATTATATTATTATTATTATTATTATTATTATTATTATTATTATTATTATTATTATTATTATTATTATTATTATTATTATTATTATTATTATTATTATTATTATTATTATTATTATTATTATTATTATTATTATTATTATTATTATTATTATTATTATTATTATTATTATTATTATTATTATTATTATTATTATTATTATTATTATTATTATTATTATTATTATTATTATTATTATTATTATTATTATTATTATTATTATTATTATTATTATTATTATTATTATTATTATTATTATTATTATTATTATTATTATTATTATTATTATTATTATTATTATTATTATTATTATTATTATTATTATTATTATTATTATTATTATTATTATTATTATTATTATTATTATTATTATTATTATTATTATTATTATTATTATTATTATTATTATTATTATTATTATTATTATTATTATTATTATTATTATTATTATTATTATTATTATTATTATTATTATTATTATTATTATTATTATTATTATTATTATTATTATTATTATTATTATTATTATTATTATTATTATTATTATTATTATTATTATTATTATTATTATTATTATTATTATTATTATTATTATTATTATTATTATTATTATTATTATTATTATTATTATTATTATTATTATTATTATTATTATTATTATTATTATTATTATTATTATTATTATTATTATTATTATTATTATTATTATTATTATTATTATTATTATTATTATTATTATTATTATTATTATTATTATTATTATTATTATTATTATTATTATTATTATTATTATTATTATTATTATTATTATTATTATTATTATTATTATTATTATTATTATTATTATTATTATTATTATTATTATTATTATTATTATTATTATTATTATTATTATTATTATTATTATTATTATTATTATTATTATTATTATTATTATTATTATTATTATTATTATTATTATTATTATTATTATATTATTATTATTATTATTATTATTATTATTATTATTATTATTATTATTATTATTATTATTATTATTATTATTATTATTATTATTATTATTATTATTATTATTATTATTATTATTATTATTATTATTATTATTATTATTATTATTATTATTATTATTATTATTATTATTATTATTATTATTATTATTATTATTATTATTATTATTATTATTATTATTATTATTATTATTATTATTATTATTATTATTATTATTATTATTATTATTATTATTATTATTATTATTATTATTATTATTATTATTATTATTATTATTATTATTATTATTATTATTATTATTATTATTATTATTATTATTATTATTATTATTATTATTATTATTATTATTATTATTATTATTATTATTATTATTATTATTATTATTATTATTATTATTATTATTATTATTATTATTATTATTATTATTATTATTATTATTATTATTATTATTATTATTATTATTATTATTATTATTATTATTATTATTATTATTATTATTATTATTATTATTATTATTATTATTATTATTATTATTATTATTATTATTATTATTATTATTATTATTATTATTATTATTATTATTATTATTATTATTATTATTATTATTATTATTATTATTATTATTATTATTATTATTATTATTATTATTATTATTATTATTATTATTATTATTATTATTATTATTATTATTATTATTATTATTATTATTATTATATTATTATTATTATTATTATTATTATTATTATTATTATTATTATTATTATTATTATTATTATTATTATTATTATTATTATTATTATTATTATTATTATTATTATTATTATTATTATTATTATTATTATTATTATTATTATTATTATTATTATTATTATTATTATTATTATTATTATTATTATTATTATTATTATTATTATTATTATTATTATTATTATTATTATTATTATTATTATTATTATTATTATTATATTATTATTATTATTATTATTATTATTATTATTATTATTATTATTATTATTATTATTATTATTATTATTATTATTATTATTATTATTATTATTATTATTATTATTATTATTATTATTATTATTATTATTATTATTATTATTATTATTATTATTATTATTATTATTATTATTATTATTATTATTATTATTATTATTATTATTATTATTATTATTATTATTATTATTATTATTATTATTATTATTATTATTATTATTATTATTATTATTATTATTATTATTATTATTATTATTATTATTATTATTATTATTATTATTATTATTATTATTATTATTATTATTATTATTATTATTATTATTATTATTATTATTATTATTATTATTATTATTATTATTATTATTATTATTATTATTATTATTATTATTATTATTATTATTATTATTATTATTATTATTATTATTATTATTATTATTATTATTATTATTATTATTATTATTATTATTATTATTATTATTATTATTATTATTATTATTATTATTATTATTATTATTATTATTATTATTATTATTATTATTATTATTATTATTATTATTATTATTATTATTATTATTATTATTATTATTATTATTATTATTATTATTATTATTATTATTATTATTATTATTATTATTATTATTATTATTATTATTATTATTATTATTATTATTATTATTATTATTATTATTATTATTATTATTATTATTATTATTATTATTATTATTATTATTATTATTATTATTATTATTATTATTATTATTATTATTATTATTATTATTATTATTATTATTATTATTATTATTATTATTATTATTATTATTATTATTATTATTATTATTATTATTATTATTATTATTATTATTATTATTATTATTATTATTATTATTATTATTATTATTATTATTATTATTATTATTATTATTATTATTATTATTATTATTATTATTATTATTATTATTATTATTATTATTATTATTATTATTATTATTATTATTATTATTATTATTATTATTATTATTATTATTATTATTATTATTATTATTATTATTATTATTATTATTATTATTATTATTATTATTATTATTATTATTATTATTATTATTATTATTATTATTATTATTATTATTATTATTATTATTATTATTATTATTATTATTATTATTATTATTATTATTATTATTATTATTATTATTATTATTATTATTATTATTATTATTATTATTATTATTATTATTATTATTATTATATATTATTATTATTATTATTATTATTATTATTATTATTATTATTATTATTATTATTATTATTATTATTATTATTATTATTATTATTATTATTATTATTATTATTATTATTATTATTATTATTATTATTATTATTATTATTATTATTATTATTATTATTATTATTATTATTATTATTATTATTATTATTATTATTATTATTATTATTATTATTATTATTATTATTATTATTATTATTATTATTATTATTATTATTATTATTATTATTATTATTATTATTATTATTATTATTATTATTATTATTATTATTATTATTATTATTATTATTATTATTATTATTATTATTATTATTATTATTATTATTATTATTATTATTATTATTATTATTATTATTATTATTATTATTATTATTATTATTATTATTATTATTATTATTATTATTATTATTATTATT
>JAEACV010000653.1:42500-50849 GCA_016432835.1 Brassica nigra
TTATTATTATTATTATTATATTATATTATATTGCTTTTTATTATTATTATTATTATTATTATTATGATATTAAGATATTATCATTATTATTATTAGATATTATTATTATTTTATTATTATTATTATTATTATTATTATTTATTTTATTATATTATTATTATTATATATTATTGATTATTATTATTATATTATTATGATATTGATATTATTATTATTATTTTATATTATTATTATTATTATATTATTATTATTGATATTATTATTATTAATATTATTATTATTATTGATGATATTATTATTATTATTATTATATTATTATATTATATTATATTATTATTTTTATTATTATTATATTGATATTATTTTCATTATTAGATATTATTATTATTGATATTATTATTATTACGATGGCATTATTATTTGCTATTATTATTGCCATTATTGCTTTCTGCTTTTTATTTATTATTACTTTCATTATTATTATTATGATATTATTGATATTTATTATTTACATATTATTATTGATATGGTATTACAAATATTAAGATATTATTATTTAATTATTGATGCTTACATTATTGATATTATTTTTGATATTGATATTATTATTATTATTATTATTGACATTATTTTATTTTCATTATTATATTATTGATATTGATTATATACATATTATTATTGAGATTATTATTTATATTGTATTATTATTAGATATTGCTTATATTATTATTTTGACATTATTATTGATGACATTATTATATTATTATTATTATAGATATTTTATATTATTATTATATTATTTTCGATTTTCGCTATTATTTATGATTATATAGATTATGCCATACGCTGATGATTATTATTTTTACGCTTGATATTATTATTATTATTATACATATTATTATTAATGATATTCTTATTGATATTATATTTATTGCACTTATATTACTATTATATTATTGACATTATTATTATTATTGATATTATATATTTTATTACGATTATACGCCATATTATTTACGTATTGATATTGATGATATTATTATTATTATTCTTATTATTATATATTATTATTATTATATTATGAGCGCTATTATTATTATTATTACGCTATTATGATATTATTATTGTTATTTTAGATACGCCATATTTTCACATTGCCATATTATTATTTTTATATATTGTTATTATGATTATTATTGATTAGATACGCTTATTTTTATTATTATTATATTTACACTGATATTATTATTATTGATATTATTGCTTATGTTGTTACGCTTATTAATATTGATGATATTATTTTATTATTTATTATTATGCTATTATTATTATATTATTATTGATTATTGATATTACCATATTATTGCTTATGATTATTTTCATTGATACTATTTTCATTATTATTATTATTGATTGATGAATATTATTTTATTACGATATTATATTTTATTATTATTATATTTATTATTTATTGATTATTATTGCATTTTCATTATTATTATTTTACATTACAGCTGTTATTATTATTATTATTTATTATTGATGATTATTATTTTCATATTATGATATTGACATTATTGATATTATTATTATTTTTATTATTTTCGCTTACGCCATTATTATTTTTATATTATTATTATTTATTGATACTTATTTTAGCGTTATTATTATTATTATTATTATTGTTATTATTGATTATTGTGATTATTTATATTCATTATTATTATTATGTTATTTTCATTTATTATATTATTCATGATATTATATTATTATTATTATTTTCAATATTATTATTATTATTATTATTATTATATTATTATTATTTGATATTATTGATATTTGATATTATATTATTTATTATTAATATATTATGATTGATTATTATTATTATTATTATTTATTATGCTGATATTATTATATTATTATTATTATTATTATATTATTATTATTATTATTATTATTTCATTATTGTTATTATTATTATTAATTATTATTTTATTATTATTATATTATTTATGATTTTTATATTATTATATTTATTATTATATTATTATTATTATTATTATTATTATTATTATACTTTATATTATTATTATATTATTTATTATTATTATTATTATTATTATTATTATTATTATATATTATTATTATTATATTATTATTATATTATTATATTATTATTATTATTATTATTATTTATGATATTATTATTATTATATTATTATTATTTATTATTGCTTTGTATTATTATTATTATATTGTATTATTATTATTATTTATTATTATATTATTATTATTATTATATTATTATTATTATTATTATTATTATTATTATATTATTATTTTATTATTATTATGTTATTATTATTATTTATTATTATTATTATTGTTATTATTATTATTATTACTATTTCATTATTTTTATTATTATTATTATTATTATTATTATTATTATTATTATTATTATTATATTATTATTATGCTATTATGTTATTATTATTATTATTATTTATTTTTCATATTATTATTATTGATTATGCTTATTATTATTACATATTATTATTATTATTATTATTATTATATATTATTATTATTATTATTTATTATTATATTATTATTATTTTATTATGATATAATATTATGTATTAAGATGTATTATTATTGATATTATTAGCTTATTATTTTCATTATTATTATTATTATTAGATACACATTTTATTATATGTTGTTGCATATTTTCATATATTGATATGATATTATATTATTTCGCCATTATTATTATATTGATTATTATTATATTATATTGCGATATTATTTTATATTGATATTATTATTGATTATTATACATTATTATTATTATTATTATTATATGATATTATCGCTTTCGATATTATTATATTGATTTTATTGATATTGTTATTGCTATATTATTATTTTATATTTTTATTATTATTATTATTATGATATGATAATATGACATATTATTATTATTTCATTATTATTTTTCATTATTGTTATTACCATTATTATTATATTATTATTATTATTATTGTATTATTATTATTATTTACATTATTGATTATTCATGATTGATATTTACATTATTATTGATTATTGCGATATTATTATATTATTGCCATTATTATTATTACATATTATTCATACATTTACTAATTTTTACTATTGTATTTTCATTATTATTATTATTATTATTGTTATTATTATTATTATTATTTTTATTATATATATTATTATTATTATTATTATTATTATTGAAATTATATTGATATTATTATTGATATATTGATATTATTATTATTATATTAATATTATTATTTTGTTATTGATATTTATTATTATTATTATTGATATTATTTTATTAATATTATTATTATTATTATTTTGATATATATTATTGATATTATTGATTACATAGTTTACATATTATTGCATATTTATTATTATTATTAAAACGATATTATTTCGATATTGCCGCATTATATTGCGCCGAGTTATTATATTATGATGAAAAGAAAATGATATGTTATTTATGCTATTCGCCGTTTAGCTTAGCCGCCGGCTTATGCCGCGCCATAGGCGCTATTGATATGAAAAGAAAATTCGTTAGGATATTATCGCCATTTTCGCCATATTGCCTATTATTATTATTATTCGCCGTATTCATCATATTATTATTATTATTCATTATTTTTGCATATTATTGTACTTATTATATATTTGCTATTATTACATTAAATGTTATTGAAAAGATATTAAAAGACATATTGGTTTATATTTTTGCTATGATAAATGATATTAAAATGATATTATTGCTTGCTGAGTTATTTCGATTAGCTTGTTTCATATAACATATTGTTTCGCTATATATTCGCTTTGCTATTACATATTGTGTATTGCCATTATATTTCAAAATGATGATTACGATTTGCCGATATTGATATTGATGTTGATAAAACAAAAGATAAATGATATTGCGTTGCCGAGTTTATTACTATTGTTTGCAGATTCATTATGCTATTGCCATTATTACATGCGATATTACATACAAATTTATATTATACGATGCTTATATTATTTTATGAAGATGTTAAGATATTGATTATTTTTGTTGCATATTATGATGTATTAAAATTATTGATATGCGAAAAGATTAGCATATGCATATAAGATATTATTTATATGATATACTGTTGAAGCTAAAAAGACAAAAGATGATTCATTATTATATTATATTGAAAATATATGCTGATATTATTACAAGATTTTACAAGTTGTCTTATGAAAAGATGCTTATATTTTATTATTTTCATGATGTTTTTAAGATTACATATTTTTATGATATTATTATTGTTGATATGATATTATTATTATCATTATTATTATTATGATATATTCTTTACATTATTGTACATTTGATATACATTTTTACATGATATTGATATTATTATGCTTATTATTATTGCCATTATTGTTATTATGATGATGATATGCTTTAATATGACGCTATTGCCATTATTGATATTATTATATTATATTATTATGATATATTATTATATTGTTGATATTATTATATTGCCATGATATTGCTATATTGATACAGATATTGTCATTATTGATTATTATTATTGCGATATTATTATTATTCATTTGATACATGCTATTTGTTATTATTCATTATTATTATTATTATATTGATATTATTATTTTTATTATTATTACATACATATTGATATTATTGATAAAACATATTATTGTTGATATTATTGAAAAGATATTGATATTGATATTATTATTATTATATTATAATATATATTATTATCATTTATTGTTAATATTTATTGATAAAACATATTATTATTATTATTACCATTACAATTGATAACATGTTAATTTTTATTGCTTATTATTTCATATTCGCCATTATTGTACAAATGCGACATATTATTTCTTTTCATGTTGATACATTATTGTGCATTGCACATGCCATACATATTTTTCATTACCGTATTTCTATCATTTTCTTTCTGTTCATATTGCTACATTCGCATTATCTGAATTTATTATTTTCTATTGCTTCTTCTCTTGATTATTTATTTCTCTACACTATTATTTTCGCCATTATTGCCGCCATACATTATTTCTCATTAGTTTCATTTGCGCTTATTTTTCTGCCTTCGCGCCGTTCTTTCACTTTTAAAACGACATTATTCACATTGATATTCATATTATTTCTACATTGTTCATATTACTGACATTGATATTGTTGCTACATTACATTGATATTATTTTTCCGCGATATTGTTCTTATTGCTATTCATTTTCACAATATACCATATTATTTACTTTTATTAGTTATTGCTATTATTTTACTGTATTCACATGATTATTATTATTATTATTGCTTCTATTATTTATTAATATTATTATTATACATAAACGATACATTATTATTATTATATTATCCATTTATAAATAATATTGCTTATTATTATTATTATTATTATTATGCTATATTATTTATTGCCATATTCATTACTTATTGTTACTAGGTATTGTTATTTTATTGTGATGCCATTATTGTTATGTTATATTTTATTGATTATTGTTCATTGATATTATTATTGTTATTGATATTCATATTATATTATATTGTTATTGATATTCTTATGTTCTTCGCCATTGTTACATAATATTGTTATTTTAACTATTGTTATATTAAGCCATTTATTTCTTCTTCTTTCTGCCATTATTTTATTATTTATTATTATTTATTATTATTATTGATTCTTCATTCTTATTATATATTCATTATTATTATTATTTCATTACCATGATTTTATTTTTATGCTATTATTTTGCTTTTATTATTACTACCATATTATTATGATATTTACATATTACATATTATTATTATTTATTTGATATTATTCTTATTCTTCACATTTTAATATTACATTATGATTATTATTATTCATTTTATTATTACTTTTCATATTATTATTATTTATTATTATTTATATTATTATTATTATTATTTATTATTATTATTATTTTATATTCTGATTATTATTCATTATTATTATTTTATATTATTTTATGATATTTTATTTTTATTTTATTTTCATTTTTATCTATGAACATTTTCGATTACGATATTTTTACTTTTCATTATCATTATTGCTGATGAAATATTTCATATTATATTTTTATATTTATTATTTCTGCCATTTATTATGATTATTATGATTATTTTATTAATATTTACTATTATCATATATTTTTCATTATTATTTTATTATTATTCTATCATATTTTCTATTATATTCTGTCATTTCTATTATGATATATTATTATATTATTGATATTATTTATTGTTATTTATTTACATTATGAGTTTCTTTATCATATTATTATTATTATTTTTCTATATTTATTTTTATATTATTATAATGCCATTTATGATATTATCATATATTTATTATTATTATCACATATTATTATATTATATTTAAACATTATTATTATATTATTTATTATATTATTATTATTATTATTTATTATTATTATTATATTCTTCATGATCATTTATTATTATATTCATTATCCTATTATCACATATTATTTATTATTTATTATTTTCTTCATATTACATATATTTCTTTATCATATTATTATTATTATTATTATTATATCATTATTATTTATTATTTTCTTATTATTTACATTTTATTATTACATACCATTATTATTATTATTATTGATTTTATTATTATTATTATTGATCATCATTACGATATTATATTGATATTCATACATTATTCATTTTTCATATTCATTGCCATTATTCTTATTATCATCGTTATTCACCATTTCTTCATCATTATTGTTATTACCATGTTATTATTATTGATACCGCTCATGCTCATGTTATTATTTACATTTCTTCATACGCTTCATATTATTGATTATTTTTCATTATCATTAGTTACTTTGATATTATTATTATGCTTACGTTTTATTGTTTTCACTATTTATTATCATTATTATTATTGTTCACATTATTATCATTTTTTTCATATTATTTCTTTATACATATTATACATTATTTACGATGCTTATCATGATATTTTATTCATATTACCATTTTTGATTTCATTATTTTCTGATTATTATGCTTCTATTATTATTATTTATTTATTTATTTTATTATTATTACCATTTCTTCTTATGATTATTACATTATTCATTATTATTATTGTTGATGATTATTCATTATATTATTTTCTGATATTATTATTATTATTCATTATATTCATTGATTTCTTTTCATTATTATTATTCATTCATTATTGCATATTATTATGATACTTTTCATTATTATTATTGTTATTTATTATTATATTGCTTTCATTACTTCTTCTAAGCTACATTATTATTGATTATTATTTATTATGATATTATTATTATTATTATTTCATACATTATTATTATTATGTTATTATTATTGTACACATTATTTTCATATTATTATTATTATTCATTACTATTATTTATATTTCATTACTATTATTATTCATATTACATATATTATTGATTATTACGATATATTATTATTACTATTATTATTATTATTATTATTATTCATATTTTTATTATTATTTATTATTATTTCTCATATTATTATATTATTATTATCATATTCTTATTATTATTATTCATTATTATTATTTCTTCTTCTTTCATTATTATTATTTTCATTACGATATTATTACTATTTTATTTCATTATTATTATTATTATATTTATTATGATATTATTATTATTATTATTATTATATTATTCATTATTATTATTATTATTATATTATTATTATTATTATTTTCATATTGTTATTATTATTTATATTCACATTATTATTATTATTATTATTATTACTTCTTCATACGATATTATTGTTGCTTATTATTTCATTGTTATTATTTACATACATTATTATTACATATGATTATGATATATTATATATATTATTATTATTATTTTATTATATTTTCACATTATTCATTATGATATTATTTATTGTTATTATTATTATTATTATTATTATTTCTTTATTATTTCTTCATGATTATTTCGTTCGATATTATTACTGATGATGTTATTATTCATTATTTCTTCATATTTATATTCTATTATTATATTTCTATTGTTATATTATTATTATTTCATATTGTTCATTTTCACATTATATTTCTCATTTTCATGATTTGATATATTGATACATTGCTATTATTACTTATTCATATTCATGCTCATGCTCACATGATTTAT
>JAEACV010000096.1:0-21972 GCA_016432835.1 Brassica nigra
GATGAATTTATAACATTTTAGGGACCAGATAGTTAGTCAGAATCTTTGGCACCAGTACATGGCACGGTGTCCGCGTGATAAAATCCCTTGCACTAACGTAGTACTGCTTCCGCTGACGCATAGCTCGCTAACGATTAGACGGCAGCCAGCCAGATTCGCCATGATACTCAGCATTCTAAGCGACCTTTAGAACCTCTTAAAGTTAAAATACTTAAATTAAGCAGCAAAGAAATAAAATTTATTCACAGGTCAGTATTTCATCAAAACATTATTTCAAAAACATATTAGCTATTTTAGAGGTATATGCTTCATTCAAAAGTATTTACTATTTTGTTAAAATAACTATGGCTGGAGATGCCTACTTTCATTCGTATAGACGATTTACTTTTATTGGATCAGATAATAATTATTCTTTAGGCGTGTTCCTTAGATATACATGGCACCAAGAATGTGTCCTGATTCAATCCCTTGGTCATTAAAGCAGCAGTTCTGCTCGATATGGTCGCCATGACAGTTTGACTGCCACCGCTTTTACTTTAGGCCAGACAGCTGTCGCCGTTATCTTTTAAAGCTAAAATACTTTAAAATTTAAGTAAAGAAATCATATGAATAAGTACTATTTTAGAAAATACCATTTTAAAAATTAAAAGAAGACATTTTTAACAGTAATTATGATTCAATAGATATTGCATTTTACTTATTTTATTGTATTAACATGGCTGAGATGTTTGTTTCTAGTGTACACAAATTATGACTAGACTTATTTATTATTAATGGGGATAATAGTTAGTTAAATGATAGTGTACCAGCTAACTCGCGCACCAAGGCGATCTTAAACACAAACGCCCACAAGGCAAAACTATTCATCAGTATCCAAAGAAACACGCAGCAATGCCAATGATTGACATGGTCAAAAGCTGTGTATGTTCAACTAACTAGCACCTAATCAATTCTAACTAATTATTGGTCCTTCAAATGTATAGGTAACACATTTACGTATGTAATCAGCACACCTAAGAAATTATAATCAGAGCATTCCATTATAGTTATTTTTAACTCTAAAATAGAGCACAATATATATCTGATATTATATAATTTAGATTAAAATGCTTCAATTGTTTTTGAGTATTGTTTTTCAAATGAAATAATTATTCTAATAGAATTTTTACTTTATGTGTAGGTTTTAAATTATTTTAGTTTTGTCCTTAGAACCCTAGTATACTAAGGTCTGAAATACAAAATAAACAAGCAAGCAAAACATTTGCAAAGCAATAATAATGTAAGATAAGGACCGCACCGCCATAATTTTAAAGGATTAAGACTCAAAATGTATGCAGCATGTATAACTAACTAGTACACCAAAAATTCTTGTAACCATTTGTCCATTAAAATGTATATAAAAATCCTATGTGTATAATCATATACACCTAAGAAATTCTAAGAGCATCTCAGTTAGCTATTTTTAACTCTAAAAGAGTAAAATACAATATCTGATAATGAGGCAATTTTTAATTTAAAATGGTCATTAACTTGTTTTTGAAATAATTGTTTTTAAATGAAATACACTTATTCATATGGATAGAATTTTTATTTTTACAAAGGTTTTAAAATTATTTTAGTTTTAAGAAGGTTCTAAAGGTCCTTAGAACCAGTATCACCGCGTGTCTGAAAAATACAAAAGAAACATCGGCAAGGCAAAATCAATTCGTTAATGGTAAAGAGAGCAAGGACTGCCACCGCTGGCTAATTTTAAAGGATTAAGATACAGGCTGTCAGATTGCTATGTATAACTAATCTAGGTTAACAACAACTTCCTAACTAACTATCTCGTCCCATTAAAATGTATATAAATACATCCCTACATGTATAATCATACACCTAAGAAATTTAAGAGCATCTCCAGCCATAGCTATTTTAACTCAAAATAGAGTAAATACAATATCTGATATTAGAGGCATAATTTTTACTTTAAAATGGCTCTTTAACTTGTTTTTGAAATTATTGTTTTTCAAAATGAAATAACTTATTCATATGAATGGAATTTTATTTCTTTTGATGCAAAGGTTTTAAAATTATTTTAGCCTAAGAAGGTCCTTTGAACCCTAGTATCACTCGCGGTCCGAATAAACAAAATAAACACCGCAAGCAATCATTCATTAATGGCAAGCGGAGAGCAAGGACTGCCACCGCTGGCCAATTTTAAAGGGATTAAGATCACATGATGTATGTCATGAATAACTAGGTACACCTAATCAATTCTAACTAACTATTTGGTCCCATTAAATGTGCATATAAATACATCTCACGTAGCATAATCATACACCTAAGAAATTTAAGATATCTCCAGCCATAACTATTTTTAACTCAAATAGAGTAAATACACCGATATTGAGGCATAATTTTTTTAAAAATGGCTTTAACTTGTTTTGAAATAATTGTTTTTCTAAATGAAATACACTTATTCATATGAATAGAATTTTATTTCTTTGCTGCAAAGGTTTTAAAATTATTTTAGCTTTAAGAAGGTCCTTAGAACCCTAGTATCACGGGCAGGTCTGAAAAACACAAAATAAACACCGCAAGCAAGTAAAATCATTCTTAGTAATGGTAAGGAGAGCAAGGACTGCCACCATCCATTTTAAAGGATTAAGATCACAATGCGCTCATGTATAACTAACTAGGTACACCTAATCAATTCTAAGTAACTATCTGGTCCCATTAAAATGTATATAAATACATCCCTACGGTATAATCGCACACCTAAGAAATTCAAGAGCATCTCCAGCCATACTATTTTTAACTCTAAAATAGAAAATACAAGATTGATAATAGAGGCATAATTTTAATTTAAAATGGCTCTTTAACTTGTTTTTGAAATAATTGTTTTTCTAAATGAAATACACTTATTCATATGAATAGAATTTTATTTCTTTGCTGCAAAGGTTTTAAAATTATTTTAGCTTAAGAAGGTCCTTAGAACCCTAGTATCACCGCGTGTCTGAAAACACAAAAGAACACCGGCAAGCAAGTAAAATCATTCGTAGTTAATGGCAATGGAGAGCAAGGATCGCCACCGCTACAATTTTAAAGGATTAAGATCACAGGCAGTTGCTGCCATGTATAACTAACTAGGTACACCTAATCAATTTAACTCAACTATCCGTCCCATTAAATGTGTATATAAATACATCCCTACATGTATAAATGGCACACCTAAGAAATTCTAAGAGCATCTCCAGCTATAAATATTTAACTCTAAAATAGAGTAAAATACGCGATCATAATAGAGGCAATTTTAATTTAAAATGGCTCATTAACTTGTTTTTGAAATAATTGTTTTTCTAAATGAAATACACTTATTCATATGAATAGAATTTTATTTTTTGCCGCAAAGGTTTTAAAATTATTTTAGCTTTAGAAGGTCCTTAGAACCCTAGTATCACCGCAGTCTGAAAACACAAAATAAACACCTGCAAGCAAGTAAAATCATTCAAGTAGCTAATGGTGCTGAGAGCAAGGACTGCCACCACCACAATTTTAAAGGGATTAAGATCACAGGTGCCGCATGCCATGTATAACTAACTAGGTACACCTAATCAATTCTAACTAACTATTTGGTCCCATTAAAATGTGTATAAATACATCTACGTGTATAATCGGGTACACCTAAGAAATTTAAGAGCATCTCCAGCCATAGTTATTTTTAATCGCTAAAAGAGAAAATACATTCTATATTGAGGCATAATTTATAATTTAAAATGGCTTTAACTTGTTTTTGAAATAATTGTTTTTCTAAATGAAATACACTTATTCATATGAATAGAATTTTATTTCTGCTGCAAAGGTTTTTAAAATTATTTTAGCTTTAAGGTCCTTAGAACCCTAGTATCACCGGGCAGTTGAAAACACAAAATAAAACATCAAAAGTAAAATCATCCAAGAAGCAATGGTATATATACATCGCCACCGCTAGCGATTAAGGATTAAGATCAAGCTGTTATGCCACATGTATAACTAACCAGTACACCTAAAAATTCTAATAACTATCTAGTCCCATTAAATGTGTATATAAACAACTTACGTATAAACGATACACCTAAGAAATTTAAGAGCATCTCCAGCTATATTATTTTACTCTAAATAGAGTAAAATATATCTGATAATGAGGCATAATTTTAATTTAAAATGGCTCATTAACTTGTTTTGAAATAATTGTTTTTAAATGAAATACTTATTCATATGAATAGAATTTTTATTTTGCTGCAAAGGTTTTAAAATTATTTTAGCTTTAAGAAGGTCCTTGAACCCTAGTATCAATCAAAGTGTCTGAAAACACAAAAGAAACACCTAAAGGCAAGTAAAATTATTCTAAGCAATGGTAGAGAGCAAGGACTGCCACCGCTGGCCAATTTTAAAGGATTAAGATCAGCAGTTGCATAAGCATGTATAACTAACCAGGTACACCTAATCAATTTATAACTATTTGGTCCCATTAAATGTGTATATAATATCCCACGTATAACTGATACACCTAAGAAATTTAAGAGCATCTCCAACATAGCTATTTTTAACTAAAATAGAGTAAAATACAAGATCCGAGATAGAGTATAATTTTTAATTTAAAATGGCTCTTTAACTTGTTTTGAAATAATTGTTTTTAAATGAAATACACTTATTCATATGAATAAATTACTATTGATGTTGCTTAAAAGGTTTTTATTTCTAAGAAGGTCCTTAGAACCCTGTATCACCGCAGGTCTGAAAACACAAAATAAACACCGCAAGTGTAAAATTCAAGATAATAATGGTTTGGAGAGGCGACCACCGCTGGCCAATTTTAAAGGGATTAAGATCACGGTGTTGCGTACATGCCAACTATAGGTACACCA
Organism: Brassica nigra; assembly: GCA_016432835.1. Classification (NCBI taxonomy): domain Eukaryota; kingdom Viridiplantae; phylum Streptophyta; class Magnoliopsida; order Brassicales; family Brassicaceae; genus Brassica; species Brassica nigra. Next base: position 4,890 of record JAEACV010000096.1, read on the forward strand.
TCAATTAACCGAATTAACTATTGGTCCCATTAAATGTATATAAATACATCCTACGTGTATAACCACACCACCTAAGAAATTCTAAGAGCATCCAATATAGCTATTTTTAACCTAAAATAGAGTAAAATACAACATATCACATTAGAGGCATAATTTTAATTTAAAATGGCTCTAACTTGTTTTTGAAATAATTGTTTTAAATGAACACTATTCATATGAATAGAATTTATTTCTTTTGATGCAAAGGTTTTAAAATTATTTTAGCTTTAAGAAGGTCCTAGAACCCTAGATCACCGCAGGTCTGAAAACACAAAATAAACACTTGCAAGTAATCATTAGAGTTAACAGAATGTAGAGGAGATGCCACTGCCAGCCAATTTTAAAGGATTAAGATCTACAGATGTGTGCTACATGTAACCAACTAGTACACCATCAATTCTAACTAACTATCTGGTCCATTAAATGTATATAATACATCCCTACTGTATAATCGGCACACCTAAGAAATTTAAGCATCTCCAACTATTTTTAACTCTAAAATAGTAAAATACAATATTTATATTAGAGGCATAATTTTAATTTAAAATGGCTTTTAACTTGTTTTTGAAATTGTTTTTCTAAATGAAATACAATTTATTCATATGAATAGAATTTTATTTCTTTGCTGCAAGGTTTAAAATTATTTTAGCTTTAAGAAGGTCCTTGAACCCAGTATCACCGGGCTGTCTGAAAACACAAAATAAACACCAAGCAAGTAAAATCATTCGCAGATTAATGGTAAGCTGAGAGCAAGGACTCACCGCTATTAATTTTAAAGGGATTAAGATCACAGGCCGTTGCTTGCCATGTATAACTAACTAGGTACACCTAAAATTTAACTAACTATTTGGTCCCATTAAATGTATAAATAAACCTCACGCGTATAACTGGCACACCTAAGAAATTTAAGAGCATCTCCAGCCATAGTTATTTTTAACTCAAAAGAGTAAAATACGACTGATAATAGAGGCATAAATAATTTAAAATGGCTCTTTAACTTGTTTTTGAAATAATTGTTTTTTAAAATGAAATACACTTATTCATATGAATAGAATTTTATTCTTTGCTGCAAAGGTTTTAAAATTATTTTAGCTTTAAGAAGGTCCTTAGAACCCTAGTATCACTGGCAGGTTGAAAACACAAAATAAACACGGCAAGCAAGTAAAATCATTCAGGTTAATGTATGGAGAGCAAGGATGCCACCGCCATAATTTTAAAGGATTAAGATTACAGTCAAATACATGTATAACTAACAGGTACACCTAATCAATTTAATTAACTATTTGGTCCCATTAAATGTGTATATAAATACATCCTACATGTATAATCAAGTACACCTAAGAAATTTAAGATATCTCAGCCATAGTTATTTTTAACTCTAAAATAGAGTAAAATATGTTACACCGATATTAGAGGCATAATTTATAATTTAAAATGGCTCTTTAACTTGTTTTTGAAATAATTTTTCTAAATGAAATACACTTATTCATATGAATAGAATTTTATTTTTGCTGCAAAGGTTTTTAAAATTATTTAGCTTAAGAAGGTCCTTAACCCTAGATCAATGCAAAGTTCTGAAAACACAAAATAAACACCGCAAGTAAAATCATTCAGGCTAATGGTAAGCGGAGAGCAAGGACTACCGCCATAGCTAATTTTAAAGGGATTAAGATCACAGTCGTTATGCTGCATGTATAACTAACTAACACCTAAAAATTCTAAGTAACTATCTAGTCCCATTAAATGTGTATATAAATAAATCCTTGTATAATCGATACACCTAAGAAATTCTAAGAGCATCTCCAACATAGCTATTTTTAACCTAAAATAGAGTAAAATACAAGATTCATAATAGAGGCATAATTTTAATTAAAATGGCTCATTAACTTGTTTTTGAAATAATTGTTTTTAAATGAAATACTATTCATATGGATAGAATTTTATTTCTTTGCTGCAAAGGTTTTAAAATTATTTTAGCTTTAAGAAGTTCTAAAGGTCCTTAGAACCCTAGAATCACCGCGTGTCTGAAAACACAAAAGAACATGGCAAGCAAGTAAAATCATTCGAGGTTAATGTACGCTGGAGAGCAAGGACTGCCACCGCTGCCAATTTTAAAGGATTAAGATTACAGTCATTAGATGCCATGTATAACTAACCAGTACACCTAATCAATTCTAACTAACTATCTCGTCCCATTAAATGTGTATAAATACATCCTACATGTATAACTCGCTACACCTAAGAAATTAAGCATCTCCACCATAGCTATTTTTAACTCTAAAATGAGTAAAAATATCTCGATATTTAGAGGTATAATTTTATTTAAAATGGTTTTAACTTGTTTTTGAAATTATTGTTTTTCTAAAATGAAATACACTTATTCATATGAATGGAATTTTATTTCTTTCGATGCAAAGGTTTAAAATTATTTTATTTAGCAAGAAGGTCCTTTAACCCTAGTATCACCGCAGTCTGAATAACACAAAATAAACACCGCAAGCAATCGCAGGTTAATGGCAAGCCGAGAGCAAGGACTGCCACCGCTTGGCCAATTTTAAAGGATTAAGATCATGATGTTTGCCATGTATAACTAACAGTACACCTAATCAATTTAACTAACTATTTGGTCCCATTAAATGTGCATATAAATACATCCCTACTGCAGTATAATCGGCACACCTAAGAAATTCTAAGAGCATCTCCAGCCATAACTATTTTTAACTCTAAAATAGAGAAATACAATATTTGATATTGAGGCATAATTTTAATTTAAAATGGCTCTTAACTTGTTTTTGAAATAATTGTTTTTCTAAATGAAATACACTTATTCATATGAATAGAATTTTATTTTGCTGCAAAGGTTTAAAATTATTTTAGCTTTAGAAGGTCCTTTAACCCTAGTATCACCGCAGGTCTGAAAACACAAAATAAACACCGCAAGCAAGTAAAATCTATTCAAGAGTATAATGGTGCGAGAGCAAGGACTGCCACCGTTTTAAAGGATTAAGATCACAGTCGCTATGCTATGTATAACTAACTAGTACACCTAAAAATTCTAAGTAACTATCTAAGTCCCATTAAAATGTATATAAATAAATCCCTACGTATAACTGGGTACACCTAAGAAATTCTAAGAGCATTCCAAGCTATAGCTATTTTAACTCTAAAATAGTAAAATAAAGATTCGATATAGAGGCATAATTTTTAATTTAAAATGGCTCATTAACTTGTTTTTGAAATAATTGTTTTTAATGAAATACACTTATTCATATGAATAGAATTTTTATTTCTTTGCACAAAGGTTTTAAAATTATTTAGCTTTAAGAAGGTCCTTTAGAACCCTAGTATCACCGCAGGTCTGAAAACACAAAAGAAACACAGCAAGTAAAATCATTCGCAGGTTAATGGTGTTGGAGAGCAAGGACTGCCACCGCCATTAATTTTAAAGATTAAGATCACAGTCATATGCTACATGTATAACTAACTAGTACACCTAATCAATTTAACTAACTATTTGTCCCATTAAAATGTGTATATAAATACATCCCTACGTATAATCGGGTACACCTAAGAAATTTAAGAGCATCTCCACCATAGCTATTTTTAACTCTAAAAAGAGTAAAATACAATATTTGATATTAGAGGTATATTTTTAATTTAAAATGGCTCTTTAACTTGTTTTTAAATTGTTTTTTAAAATGAAATACACTTATTCATATGAATGAATTTTTATTTCTTGCAAAGGTTTTAAAATTATTTTAGCTTAAGAATAGTCCTTAGAACCCTCAATACCAGGTCTGAAAAACACAAAATAAACACCTAAAGGCAAAATCATTCGTGATAATAATGGCAAGCGGAGAGCGACTGCCACCGCCATAATTTTAAAGGGATTAAGATCACAGTGTCAAGGTTGCCATGTATATAACTAATCAATACACCTAATCAATTTAACTAACTATTTGGTCCTATTAAATGTGTATAAATACATCCTCATGTATAATCGTACACCTAAGAAATTTAAGAGCATCTCCACCATATAGTTATTTTAACTCTAAAATAGATAAAATACAATATCTATATTGAGGCATAATTTTAATTTAAAATGGCTTTAACTTGTTTTGAAATAATTGTTTTTCTAAAATGAAATACACTTATTCATATGAATAGAATTTTTATTTTTTGCTGCAAAGGTTTTAAAATTATTTTAGCTTAAGAAGGTCCTTTAGAACCCCAAGATCACCGCGTCTGAAAACACAAAATAAACACCAAGCAAAAATCATTCTAGGTTAATGGTAGAGGAGAGAAGGACTGCCACCGCTGGCCAATTTTAAAGGGATTAAGATCACAGGTGCTATACATGTATATAACTAATCAGTACACCTAAAAACAAGTAACTATCTAGTCCCATTAAATGTGTATAAATACATCACTGTATAAACTGGATACACCTAAGAAATTCTAAATATCTCCAGCTATAGCTATTTTTAACTAAATAGAGTAAAATACGATTCCATAATGAGGCATTTTTAATTTAAAATGGCTCATTAACTTGTTTTTGAAATAATTGTTTTTAAATGAAAACTTATTCATATGAATAGAATTTTTATTTTTAAGCAAAGGTTTTAAAATATTTAGCTTTAAGAAGGTTCGTCCTTAGAACCCTAGTATCACTGCAGGTCTGAAAACACAAAAGAAACACGCAAGCAAGTAAAATCATTTATAATGGTAGAGAGCAAGGACTGCACCATTGCCAATTTTAAAGGATTAAGATCACAGTCTGCATTGCCATATGATAACTAACTAGGTACACCTAATCAATTTAACTAACTATTCCCATTAAAATGTGTATAAATACATCCCTACATGTATAACGGCACACCTAAGAAATTTAAGAGCATCTCAGCCATAGCTATTTTAACTCTAAAATAGAAAATAATAACACTGATATAGAGGCATAATTTTAATTTAAAATGGCTCTTAACTTGTTTTTGAAATTATTGTTTTTCTAAAATGAAATACAATTTATTCATATGAATGGAATTTTTATTTTTGCAAAGGTTTTAAAATTATTTTAGCTTAAGAAGGTCCTTCTAGAACCCTAGTATCAAGTGTGTCAGGTCAACACAAAATAAACACCGGCAAGTATCTTCAGGCATGGGTGCGAGAGTAAGGACTGCCACCGCTTAATTTTAAAGGGATTAAGATCACATGATGTTACATGCCATGTATAACTAACTAGTACACCTAATCAATTTAACTAACTATTTGGTCCCATTAAATGTATAAATACATCCTTACGTATAATCAGCACACCTAAGAAATTTAAGAGCATCTCCAAATAGCTATTTTTAACTCTAAAATAGTAAAATAGATTCTGATAATGAGGTATAATTTTAATTTAAAATGGCTATTAACTTGTTTTTGAAATAATTGTTTTTAAATGAAATACTTATTCATATGAATAGAATTTATTTCTTTATGCAAAGGTTTTAAAATTATTTTAGCTTTAAGAAGGTCCTTTAACCCTAGATCATGTCTGAAAACACAAAAGAAACACAAAAGTAAAATCATTCAGATAATGGCATGCTGAGAGCAAGGACTGCCACCGCTGGCCAATTTTAAAGGATTGGATTCACAAAGGTTACACATGTATAACTAACTAGTACACCTAAAAATTTAACTATTCACTCCCATTAAATGTGTATATATAAATAACTCATGTATAATCAGTACACCTAAGAAATTTAAGAGCATCTCCATATACCTATTTTTAACTCTAAAATAGAGTAAAATAAGATTGATATTAGAGGCATAATTTTAATTTAAAATGGTCTTTAACTTGTTTTTGAAATAATTGTTTTTCTAAAATGAAATACACTTATTCATATGAATAATTTTTATTTCTTTGCGCAAAGGTTTTAAAATTATTTTAGCTAAGAAGGTCCTTAGAACCCTAGTATCACTGCAGGTCTGAAAACACAAAAGAACACGGCAAGTAAAATCATTCGCAGGCTAATGGTAAGCGGAGAGCAAGGACTGCCACCGCTACAATTTTAAGGGATTAAGATCATATGCTGTTGTACATGTATAACTAACTAGGTACACCTAATCAATTCTAAGTAACTATCTAGTCCCATTAAATGTGTATATAAATATCCCCATATAACTACACCTAAGAAATTTAAGAGCTCCAAATATAGCTATTTTTAACTCTAAATAGAGTAAATATATCGATAATCAGAGCATAATTTTATTTAAAATGGCTCATTAACTTGTTTTGAAATAATTGTTTTTAAATGAAATACACTTATTCATATGAATAATTTTATTTTTGCTGCAAAGGTTTTTAAAATTATTTTAGCTTTAAGAAGGTCCTTAGAACCCTAGTATCACTGGCAGGTCTGAAAACACAAAAAAACACGGGCAAGCAAAAAATCATTCGCAGGTTAATGGTATGAGAGCAAGGACTGCCACCGCTGCCAATTTTAAAGGGATTAAGATCACAGGTTATGCTATGTATAACTAACTAGTACACCTAATCAATTTAACTAACTATGGTCCCATTAAATGTGTATATAAATACATCCCTACGTGTATAACTCACACCTAAGAAATTCTAAGAGCATCTCCAGCCATAGCTATTTTTAACTCTAAAAAGAGTAAAATACAATATCTATATTAGAGGCATAATTTTAATTTAAAATGGCTTTTAACTTGTTTTTGAAATAATTGTTTTCTAAAATGAAATACTTATTCATATGAATAGAATTTTTATTTTTGCTGCAAAGGTTTTAAAATTATTTTAGCTTTAAGAAGGTCCTTAAACCCTAGTATCACCGCAGGTCTGAAAAACAAAATAAACACCGCAAGCAAGTAAAATCATTCAGTTAATGGTGCTGAGAGTAAGGACTGCCACCGCTGGCCAATTTTAAAGGGATTAAGATCACAGGTGTCATGCTGCCATGTATAACTAACTAGTACACCTAATCAATTCTAACTAACTATTCGTCCCATTAAATGTATATAAATACATCCCTACGTATAATCGGCACACCTAAGAAATTTAAGAGCATCTCCAGCCATAGCTATTTTTAACTCTAAAATAGAAAATACAAGATTCGATATTGAGGCATAATTTTAATTTAAAATGGTTTTAACTTGTTTTGAATAATTGTTTTTCTAAATGAAATACACTTATTCATATGAATAATTTTTATTTCTTTGTGCAAAGGTTTTAAAATTATTTTAGCTTTAAGAAGGTCCTTAGAACCCTAGTATCACCGGCAGTCTGAAAACACAAAATAAACACCAAGCAAGTAAAATCATTCTAGATTAATGGTGTTTAGAAGGACTCCACCGCTTACTAATAAAGGATTAAGATCACAGCTGTTATGCTGCCATGTATAACTAACTAGTACACCTAAAAATTTAAAACTATCTAGTCCCATTAAATGTGTATAAATAACCCTACGTATAACTCGGTACACCTAAGAAATTTAAGAGCATCTCCACCATAGCTATTTTTAACTCTAAAATAGAGTAACAAGATTCCATAAGAGGCATAATTTTAATTTAAAATGGCTCATTAACTTGTTTTTGAAATAATTGTTTTTAAATGAAATACACTTATTCATATGAATAGAATATTTCTTTGCTGCAAAGGTTTTAAAATTATTTTAGCTTTAAGAAGGTCCTTAGAACCCTAGTATCACCTGCAGGTCTGAAAACACAAAAGAAACACGGCAAGCGTAAAATCATTCTAGGTTAATGGTACGCGAGAGTGGATCAAGCCATCACTGGCCAATTTTAAAGGGATTAAGATCAAGGTGTCACAGTTGCCATGTATAACTAACTCAGTACACCTAATCAATTCTAACTAACTATCTGGTCCCATTAAAATGTATATAAATACATCCCTACATGTATAATCAGGCACCTAAGAAATTCTAAGAGCATCTCCAAACATAGCTATTTTTAACTCTAAAATAGTAAAATACAATATCTCATATTGAGGCATAATTTTAATTTAAAATGGCTCTTTAACTTGTTTTGAAATAATTGTTTTTCTAAAATGAAATACACTTATTCATATGAATAGAATTTTATTTCATGCAAAGGTTTTAAAATTATTTTAGCTTTAAGAAGGTCCTTAGAACCCTAGTATCACCGCGTGTCTGAAAACACAAAATAAACACCGCAAGCATCCTAGGTTAATGGCAAGTTGAGAGCAAGGACTGCCACCGCCAATTTTAAAGGGATTAAGATCACATGATGTGTTGCCATGTATAACTAACAGTACACCTAATCAATTTAACTAACTATTTGGTCCCATTAAAAGTGTATATAAATACATCCCTACGTATAACTGGCACACCTAAGAAATTCTAAGATCTCCAGCCATAACTATTTTTAACTCTAAAATAGTAAAATACAATATTCGATATTAGAGGCATAATTTTTAATTTAAAATGGCTTTTAACTTGTTTTGAATAATTGTTTTTCAAAATGAAATACACTTATTCATATGAATAGAATTTTATTTCTTTGCTGCAAAGGTTTTAAAATTATTTTAGCTTTAAGAAGGTCCTTAGAACCCTAGTATCACCTGCAGGTCTGAAAACACAAAATAAACACCTAGCAAGTAAAATCATTCGCAGGTTAATGGTAAGCGGAGAGCAGGACTGCCACCGCTATTAATTTTAAAGGGATTAAGATCACGTGCTGTGCTATGTATAACTAACCAGTACACCTAAAAATTTGTAACTATCTAGTCCATTAAATGTGTATATAACAAATCCTACGTGTATAATCAGTACACCTAAGAAATTTAAGAGCATCTCCACCTATAGCTATTTTTAACTCTAAAATAGAGAAATACAGATCGATAATAGAGGCATAATTTTAATTTAAAATGGTTTAACTTGTTTTGAAATAATTGTTTTTAAATGAAATACATTATTCATATGAATAATTTTATTTCTTTGCTGCAAAGGTTTTAAAATTATTTTAGCTTTAAGAAGGTCCTTAGAACCCAGTATCACCGGCAGGTCTGAAAACACAAAAGAAACACGGCAAGTAAAATCATTCAGAGGTTAATAAGCGAGAGCAAGGACTGCCACCATTGGCCAATTTTAAAGGATTAAGATCACAAATGTTGCATTGCCATGTATAACTAACTAGTACACCTAATCAATTTAACTAACTATCTGTCCCATTAAATGTATATAACACATCCCTACATGTAAAATCACACCTAAGAAATTCTAAGAGCATCAAATTATAGCTATTTTTAACTCTAAAATAGTAAAATACAATATCGATATTAGAGGTATATTTTAATTTAAAATGGCTTTAACTTGTTTTTGAAATTATTGTTTTTCTAAATGAAATACATTATTCATATGAATAGAATTTTTATTTTTGAAAGGTTTTAAAATTATTTTAGCTTTAAGAAGGTCCTTAGAACCCTAGTATCACCGGCAGGTCTGAAAACACAAAATAAACACCGCAAGCAATTCAGGGTTAATGGCAAGCGAGAGCAAGGACTGCCACCGCTAATAATTTTAAAGGGATTAAGATCATGATGTTATGCTATGTATAACTAACAGTACACCTAATCAATTTAACTAACTATTTGGTCCCATTAAATGTGTATATAAATACATCCTCGTGTAATCAAGTACACCTAAGAAATTTAAGAGCATCTCAGCCATAACTATTTTTAACTCTAAAATAGAGTAAAATACAATATTTATTGTAGGCATAATTTTAATTTAAAATGGCTTTTAACTTGTTTTTGAAATAATTGTTTTTCTAAATGAAATACACTTATTCATATGAATAGAATTTTATTTCTTTGCTGCAAAGGTTTTAAAATTATTTTAGCTTTAAGAAGGTCCTTGAACCCTAGTATCACGGGCAGGTCTGAAAACACAAAATAAACACGCAAGCAAGTAAAATCATTCAGAGGTTAATGGTGTCTTGAGAGTAAGGACTGCCACCGCCAATTTTAAAGGGATTAAGATCACCGGTATGCTGCCATGTATAACTAACTAGGTACACCTAAAAATTCTAAGTAACTATCAGTCCCATTAAATGTGTATATAATAAATCCTACGTATAATTGGGTACACCTAAGAAATTTAAGAGCATCTCCAGCTATAGCTATTTTTAACTCTAAAATAGAGTAAAATAAGATCCTGATAATAGAGGCATAATTTTAATTTAAAATGGCTCATTAACTTGTTTTTGAAATAATTGTTTTTAAATGAAATACACTTATTCATATGAATAGAATTTTTATTTCTTTGCTGCAAAGGTTTTTAAAATTATTTTAGCTTTAAGAAGGTCCTTAGAACCCTAGTATCACCGCGTGTCTGAAAACACAAAATAAACACCGCAAGCAAGTAAAATCATTCATAGGCTAATGGTAAGCGGAGAGCAAGGACTGCCACCGCCAATAATTTTAAAGGGATTATCACAGGTGCTTCGCTACATGTATAACTAACCAGTACACCTAATCAATTTAACTAACTATTTGGTCCCATTAAATGTATATAAATACATCCCTACGTATAATCGTACACCTAAGAAATTTAAGAGCATCTCCAGCCATAGTTATTTAACTCAAAATAGAGTAAAATACAATATCTGATAATAGAGGCATAATTTATAATTTAAAATGGCTCTTAACTTGTTTTGAAATAATTGTTTTTCAAATGAAATACACTTATTCATATGAATAGAATTTTTTCTTTTCTGCAAAGGTTTTAAAATTATTTTAGCTTTAAGAAGGTCCTTGAACTAGTATCACCGGCAGGTCTGAAAACACAAAATAAACACTGCAAGAGTAAAATCATTCTAGTTAATGGTGTTAGAGAGCAAGGACTGCCACCGCCACAATTTAAAGGGATTAAGATCATAGGCTGTTGCGCTGCCATGTATAACTAACTAGTACACCTAAAAATTCTAAGTAACTATCTCATTAAATGTGTATATAACAACCTACGTATAATCGGACACCTAAGAAATTTAAGATATCTCCAAATATAGCTATTTTAACTCTAAATAGAGTAAAATACAAGATCCATATTAGAGTATAATTTTAATTTAAAATGGCCTTTAACTTGTTTTTGAAATAATTTTTAATGAAATACACTTATTCATATGAATGAATTTTACTTTTGCTGCAAAGGTTTTAAAATTATTTTAGCTTTAAGAAGGTTCTAAATCCTTAGAACCTAGTATCAATCAGGTCTGAAAACAAAAAGAAACACGCGGCAAAATCATTCAGAGTTAATGGTTTGAGAGCAAGGACTGCCACCGCTGGCTAATTTAAAGGGATTAAGATCACAGTCACTGTATGCCATGTATAACTAACTAGGTACACCTAATCAATTCTAACTAACTATCTGGTCCCATTAAATGTGTATATAAATACATCCCATATGTATAACTCAAGGCACCTAAGAAATTTAAGAGCATCTCCAGCCATAGCTATTTTAACTCTAAAATAGAGTAAAATACAATATCCTGAGAGGCATAATTTTAATTTAAAATGGCTTTTAACTTGTTTTGAAATTATTGTTTTTCTAAAATGAAATACACTTATTCATATGAATGGAATTTTATTTTGATGCAAAGGTTTTAAAATTATTTTATTAAGAAGGTCCTTTAACCCTAGTATCACCGTGTGTCCAAAACACAAAATAAACACTGCCAAGCAATCAGAGGTTAATGGCAAGAGAGCAAGGACTGCCACCGCTTGGCCAATTTTAAAGGGATTAAGATCACATGATGTCATGCTGCCATGTATAACTAACTAGTACACCTAATCAATTTAACTAACTATTGTCCCATTAAATGTATATAAATACATCCTTACGTGTATCTGGGTACACCTAAGAAATTTAAGAGCATCTCACCATAGCTATTTTTAACTCTAAAATAGTAAAATACAATATTTGATATTGAGGCATAATTTTAATTTAAAATGGGCTTTAACTTGTTTTGAAATAATTGTTTTTCTAAATGAAATACACTTATTCATATGAATAGAATTTTTATTTTGCTGCAAAGGTTTTAAAATTATTTTAGCTTTAGAAGGTCCTTAGAACCCAGTATCACTGGCAGGTCTGAAAACACAAAATAAACACCAAGCAAGTAAAATCATTCGAAGTAATGGTGTTGAGAGCAAGGACTCACACCGCCTTTTAAAGGGATTAAGATCACAGCTATGCTGCCATGTATAACTAACTAGTACACCAAAAATTCTAAGTAACTATCTAGTCCCATTAAATGTGTATATAAATAAATCCCTACGTATAACTGTACACCTAAGAAATTCTAAGAGCATCTCCAGCCATAGCTATTTTTAACTCTAAAAGTAAAATACAAGATCTGATAATAGAGGTATAATTTTAATTTAAAATGGCTCATTAACTTGTTTTGAAATAATTGTTTTTAAATGAAATACACTTATTCATATGAATAGAATTTTTATTTCTTTTGCTGCAAAGGTTTTAAAATTATTTTAGCTTTAAGAAGGTCCTTAGAACCCTAGTATCAAGCAGGTCTGAAAACACAAAAGAAACACGCAAGCAAGTAAAATCATTCAGCTAATGGTATGGAGAGCAAGGACTGCCACCGCTATTAATTAAAGGGATTAAGATCATGTGCAGTCAGATGCCATGTATAACTAAGTACACCCTAATCAATTTAACTATTTGGTCCCATTAAATGTATATAAATACATCCTGTATAAATCAATACACCTAAGAAATTTAAGAGCATCTCCAGCTATAGCTATTTTTAACTCTAAAATAGAGTAAAATACAATATCCGGTATTATATAATTTAAAATGGCTCTTTAACTTGTTTTTGAAATAATTGTTTTTCAAATGAAATACACTTATTCATATGAATGAATTTTATTTCTTTGCTGCAAGGTTTTTAAAATTATTTTAGCTCTAAGAAGGTCCTTAGAACCCCAGTATCACCTAGGTCCGAAAACACAAAATAAACACACCGCAAGCAAATCAGGTTAATGGAAGCGAGAGCAAGGACTGCCACCGCCACAATTAAGGATTAAGATCACATGATGCCATGCAAGCGTATAACTAATCAGTACACTAATCAATTCTAAATAACTATCTAGTCCCATTAAATGTGTATAAATACATCCTTACATGTATAATCACACCTAAGAAATTCTAAGAGATCTCCAACATAACTATTTTTAACTCTAAAATAGAGTAAAATACAATATCTGATCAGAGGCATAATTTTTATTTAAAATGGCTTTAACTTGTTTTTGAAATAATTGTTTTCTAAATGAAATACACTTATTCATATGAATAGAATTTTATTTCTTTGCTGCAAAGGTTTTTAAATTATTTTAGCTTTAGAAGGTCCTTAGAACCCTAGATCGCAGTGTCTGAAAACACAAAATAAACACCAAAAGTAAAATCATTCATAGGTTAATGGCGAGCGAGAAGGCCACCGCTGGCTAATTTTAGCGGATTAAGATCACAGGTGCTATGCCTATGTATAACTAACTAGTACACCTAAAAATTCTAAGTAACTATTCAATTCCATTAAATGTGTATATATAAACTCCCGCGTATAACCTGGCACCTAAGAAATTTAAGAGATCTCAAACATAATATATTTTTAACTCAAAATAGAGTAAATACATGATCTATAGAGGTATAATTTAATTTAAAATGGCTCATTAACTGTTTTTGAAATAATTGTTTTTAAATGAAATACACTTATTCATATGAATAGAATTTTTATTTATTTTGCTGCAAAGGTTTTAAAATTATTTTAGCTTTAAGAAGGTCCCTAGAACCCTAGATCACCGCAGGTCTGAAAACACAAAATAAACACGCAAGGTAAAATCATTCGCCTAAGGTAATGGTGTTTAGCAAGGACTGCCGCCAGCCAATTTTAAAGGATTAAGATCACAGGTGTTCGCTGCTATGTATAACTAACTAGGTACACCTAATCAATTCTAACTAACTATCCGTCCCATTAAATGTGTATATAAATAACATCCCACGTATAATCAAGTACACCTAAGAAATTTAAGAGCATCTCCAGCCATAGCTATTTTAACTCTAAAATAGAGTAAAATACAATATCCGATATAGAGGTATAATTTTAATTTAAAATGGCTCTTTAACTTTTTGAAATATTGTTTTTCTAAATGAAATACACTTATTCATATGAATAGAATTTTATTTCTTTTGTGCGTTTTAAAATTATTTAGCTTTAAGTATGTCCTTAGAACCCTAGTATCATCGCAGGTCTGAAAAACACAAAATAAACACCGCAAGCAAGTAAAATCATTCTGAGGTTAATGGTAAGTTAAGAGCAAGGACTGCCACCGCTTGGCTAATGAGGATTAAGATCACAGGTCAATGTTACATGTATAACTAACTAGTACACCTAAAAATTCTAAGTAACTATCTAGTCCCATTAAATGTGTATATAAATAAATCCTACGTATAATCGATACACCTAAGAAATTCTAAGAGATCTCCACTATAGCTATTTTAACTCTAAAATAGAGTAAAATACAAGATTCGATAATGTAGGCATAATTTTAATTTAAAATGGCTCATTAACTTGTTTTTGAAATAATTGTTTTTAAATGAAATACACTTATTCATATGGATAGAATTTTATTTTTGCTGCAAAGGTTTTAAAATTATTTTAGCTTTCTAAAGGTCCTTTAACCCTAGTATCAATCAGTGTCTGAAAACACAAAAGAAACACCGCAAGCAAGTAAATCATTCGAGAGTTAATGGTAGCGGAGAGCAAGGACTGCCACCGCTGGCTAATTTTAAAGGGATTAAGATCAGTCAGTTGCATGCCATGTATAACTAACTGTGTACACCTAATCAATTTAAGTAACTATCTAAATCCCATTAAATGTGTATATAATACATCCCTACATGTATAACTGGGTACACCTAAGAAATTCTAGAGCATCTCCACATATAGCTATTTTTAACTCTAAAATAGAGTAAAATACAATATTGATATAGGTATAATTTTAATTTAAAATGGCTTTAACTTGTTTTGAAATAATTGTTTTTAAATGAAATACACTTATTCATATGAATAGAATTTTATTTTTTGATGCAAAGGTTTTTAAAATTATTTTACTCTAAGAAGGTCCTTAGAACCCTAGTATCACCGGTGTCTGAAAAACACAAAATAAACACCAGCAAGTAAATCATTCAGGTTAATGGCAAGCGAGAGCAAGGACTGCCACCGCTGGCCAATTTAAAGGATTAAGATCACATGATGTCATATGCCATGTATAACTAACAGTACACCTAATCAATTTAACTAACTATCTGTCCCATTAAAATGTGTATATAAATACATCCCCACGTATAATCGGGCACACCTAAGAAATTCTAAGAGCATCTCCAGCCATAATTATTTTAACTCTAAAATAGAGTAAAATACAATATTTATAGAGGCATAATTTTAATTTAAAATGGCTCTTTAACTTGTTTTGAAATAATTGTTTTTCTAAATGAAATACACTTATTCATATGAATAGAATTTTTATTTCTTTGCTGCAAGGTTTTAAAATTATTTTAGTTTAAGAAGGTCCTTAGAACCCTAGTATCAATGGCAGGTCTGAAAACACAAAATAAACACCGCAAGCAAGTAAAATTATTCAGGCAATGGTGGAGAGTAAGGATCGCCACCGCTATTAATTTTAAAGGGATTAAGATCACAGGTTATGTTGCCATGTATAACTAACTAGGTACACCTAATCAATTCTAACTAACTATCTTGGTCCCTAAAATGTGTATATAAATATCCCACGCGTATAATCGTACACCTAAGAAATTCTAAGAGCATCTCCACCATAGCTATTTTTAACTCTAAAATAGAGTAAAATACAATATTTGATATAGAGGCATAATTTTAATTTAAAATGGCTCATTAACTTGTTTTTGAAATAATTGTTTTTTAAATGAAATACACTTATTCATATGAATATAATTTATTTTCAATGTAAGGTTTTAAAATTATTTTAGCTTAAGAAGGTCCTTAGAACCCTAGTATCACTGGCAGGTCTGAAAAACACAAAATAAACACCCGCAAGCAAAATCATTCAAGAGTTAATGGTAAGGAGAGCAAGGACTGCCACCGCTGGCCAATTTTAAAGGGATTAAGATCAGCTGTTGTGCTGCCATGTATAACTAACTAGTACACCTAATCAATTCTAACCAACTATCTGGTCCCATTAAATGTGTATATAAATACATCCCACGGTATAATGGGTACACCTAAGAAATTTAAGAGCATCTCCAGCCATACTATTTTAACTCTAAAAGAGTAAAATACAATATCTGATATTGAGGCATAATTTTAATTTAAAATGGCTTTTAACTTGTTTTGAAATAATTGTTTTTCAAATGAAATACACTTATTCATATGAATAGAATTTTATTTTTTGCTGCAAAGGTTTTAAAATTATTTTAGCTAAGAAGGTCCTTTAACCCTAGTATCAAGGTCTGAAAACACAAAATAAACACCGCAAGTAAGTAAAATCATTCGCAGTTAATGGTAACGGAGAGCGCGACTCACCTCTTTAATTTAGCGATTGATCAAGGTGTTGCCATACAGGTATAACTAGTCAGTACACCTAAAAATTCTAAGTAACTATTTAGTCCCATTAAATGTATATAACACCTACGGTATAACCGCACACCTAAGAAATTACAGATCCCAGCCATAGTTATTTTTAACTCTAAATAGAAAATAAGATTATGATTAGAGCACAATTTATAATTAAAATGGCTTTAACTATTTTAAATAATTGTTTTTAAATGAAATACCTTATTCATATGAATAGAATTTTATTTTTGCTGCAAAGGTTTTAAATTATTTTATTTAAGAACTTAGAAACTAGTATTGTAAGTCTGAAAACACAAAAACACTGCAAGCAAAATCATTCACATGGTAATGTAAGTATAGATAAACGCCACCATTGGCTGGCGATTAAAGAATA